>JARFXV010001925.1:0-153223 GCA_031761425.1 Cosmopolites sordidus
TGATCGTTTGACCCGGTAGCATGAACGCCTTATGTCCAATTCCTTTCAAATCGTAGAAACAAATCAACATTGCTTTTGATTTCTCGAGATGGCTTTTCTTCGGATTTGGCTCGCTTGCGGGTTTCATTGGGCATTTTGACCCTTGGTTTCGGAATGATATTGAAAACACTACATCTCATTGCCAGTAACAATGCTGTAGTTGAAGTTTTCATCATTTTTCGACTCTTTAATCAAATCCTTGCAATGTTGGATTCGGAGTAATTTTTAGTCGTCAGTCAATTTGTGTGGAGCAAACCGTGCACAAGTTCCAAATGATCGGTCAAAATGCAATGAATTGAATCTTTGGACATGTTCAATTCTATTTCCATGTATCGTAACGAAGATTTTGGATGATTTTTTATAAATTCACGCACAATTTCAATGATACTTTGAGTAACCACGGAATGTTTCAGACCAGGATGTTCGTCTTCCTTGATGCTCTCATGACCTTGGAATCGTTTAAACCACTCGGTAGATAAATAATTCTTACCATACACTCGTTTCATTAATTGTAAACGTTTCAGTGAATGGTTTACCAAGTTTAAAACAAAACTTAATATTCGCTCTTCGCTCTAAAACAATAAGTTAGTAATAACACTAAAGAAATATTTACAAAATTAAAACCACAAATACCCAAAATGGAACACATAATTTAATTTACAAAATTGATTGCTTAAACCGTCCAAGCTCATATATTGGGCAAACTAAACAATACTTAAAAAACAGAATAAATGAACATAAAAAAAGCATTAGAAAATTTGAACCAAACGTAACTGCCCTTTCAAGGCATGCTATAGTTAATGAACACAACTTTAATTTTAACCACATAAAAATCCTAGATTTTGAAAAACAATATAAAAAAAGAAATATAAAAGAAATTATATATATAAAAAAACACATAATACCATTAATTTCAGAAATTATACAGATAATTTAAGTTGTATATATAACATTATTAAATAATAAAGTTTCATAATTTTTTATTTTTGCATTTAATATTCTACATAACAAATTCAAAACAATTAGGTTATAATAAAAAACAAAAATTTAAAGGTGAAAGAATAGTTAATTATGTCAAAGTCATTTAAAAACATGTAATTAAAAATTTTTTTTTTTTAATTATCACATATTATTTAAAAAAATTAAAAAATTAATTGTTTATTTAAATATTGGTATGTTTTTAAATGTAAGTTTGTGTTTTTTATAAGTTATATGTATTGTAGAATTATTCTGAGGATGGTTCTTTGTTTGAACCGAAACGTTAATAAAAAAATTAAAAATTAAAAATGAATTACTGACCGAAAAACCCAATAAATAAAAAAAAAATAATAATAATAAACGGTCAAGAGAATATATGTAATAATTTTTTCCCTCGGATAAATATATCCTTCAGGATGGCGGTCGACGCCTTTTGAATGGCTTCAATGTAGGCATAACGCTGTCCTTTCATCAGCAAAGAGATATAAGTCGCAGGGAGTCAAATCAGACGAGTATGGTGAATCATTGATGTTTAAAATGCCATTTTTGGTCAAAAAACTCCAGCTTCCTTGTTGATGATATTGTAGCGGCACACGACGAATACGCGACAACAGACGCATCATAACACCAAGATAATACACAGTATTGATCGTTTGACCCGGTAGCATGAACGCCTTATGTCCAATTCCTTTCAAATCGTAGAAACAAATCAACATTGCTTTTGATTTCTCGAGATGGCTTTTCTTCGGATTTGGCTCGCTTGCGGGTTTCATTGGGCATTTTGACCCTTGGTTTCGGAATGATATTGAAAACACTACATCTCATTGCCAGTAACAATGCTGTAGTTGAAGTTTTCATCATTTTTCGACTCTTTAATCAAATCCTTGCAATGTTGGATTCGGAGTAATTTTTAGTCGTCAGTCAATTTGTGTGGAGCAAACCGTGCACAAGTTCCAAATGATCGGTCAAAATGCAATGAATTGAATCTTTGGACATGTTCAATTCTATTTCCATGTATCGTAACGAAGATTTTGGATGATTTTTTATAAATTCACGCACAATTTCAATGATACTTTGAGTAACCACGGAATGTTTCAGACCAGGATGTTCGTCTTCCTTGATGCTCTCATGACCTTGGAATCGTTTAAACCACTCGGTAGATAAATAATTCTTACCATACACTCGTTTCATTAATTGTAAACGTTTCAGTGAATGGTTTACCAAGTTTAAAACAAAACTTAATATTCGCTCTTTGTTCGTTTGTTCGATGTTTATTTTTCGACCGATAGTATAAACATACTGACACTTTAAGCGCGACAACTTGGCTTCTAATGATCCGAATATAATGAAATTTTGTCAGAACGTTAGTGAAGGATGCACCTTTCTAACGTTTACTCCCGTCAAAAGATGGCGCTACTTGAAATAGCTAGTTTTAAAAAGTTCCTGTTTTCCATGAGACTCTCCTTGTCTCATATATATATATATATATATATATATATATATATATATATATATATATATATATATATATATATATATACATATATATATATATATATATATATATATATATATATATATATATATATAATCGACCATGTTAGCATCATCAGGAGATGATTTAACCTGAGATTAAATCATCTCCTGATGATGCTAACATGGTTAGCGAAACGTGCGCCGAGCAGTTAAAAAAAAAGTGATTTGGTGTTTAGTGGTAAATCTCTTCAAGTTTAATACCATCATTTTGTGTTTCACGAAAGCTAGATAAGATCTCTTACGCTTTACCACTGTTAGTTTAATGTTGAACATTTTCATCTTTATTATGCCTAGTTAAATAAGATAGTTTAATATATACGCAGTAAGCACCATTAAATTTATTTTTTAGTGTTATAATTGTTTATTAATTTTTTTATTTGTCTGTGAACTTATGTTTATGGTTATTATTTTTTATTGCGAAAAAGTGGATGGCGCCCTTATCGAAGTGCCGACGAGATCCTTCCGTGACCCACGAACCAACTGCCTCCGGCGTACGGCTGCTGTAGCTGTAATTTAAATAACCAACCAAAAAAGAGGTTACATTACGAACTATTTTAATGAAAAAAAGTAAACACAATATCGATTTTCATTGGCAAAAAATGTGTAAAAATGCCTAATCTAATATTTCCTATTTTTGCATATATTCGGTAAAATATATACACTTGAATGTAAATCAAAATCATAATCATATTACCTCTATGTCTATCCTGTTGAATTCATCAAAACAAGCCCAAGCACCGGAACTCGCTAAACCCTTAAAAAACTTCCCCATGGCCATGAAATCCAATTGATCGGAACAGTTAAATACTACACATTGTACGGCCATTGCTTTGGCTAAATCCTTTGTTGTCTCGGTCTTGCCTGTACCTAGATTTTTTATCGATCAAATAAGCTCAAATATATATTAAAATCAATATTTAAAACTGGACATTTTCATGTTAATAAAACGATGTAGAATGACATGTGTCATTGTGTTCTGATACAAATATGTGCAATAGGACAAAATATTTCCCATTCAAACCAATAAAAATAGTAATATATTACAGGAAGTTATGTATATTTGTATTTTTTTGCAACAAAAAGAATTATTATTACTTTTATTGATTTTTTTGCGATATTATTATTTTTTGCTTTTTAAATATTTTATGGAACCATAAAATTAATTGTTTATTAAAAAAATTATAATACCTGCTGGTCCTGCTGGCGCACCTCCAAACTTCAAATGAAGAGCACCAGTAAGGGTTAAATAACATCGGTCGGTTAATGGAGTAATAACTAATCTGCCACTATTGCCTAAATATTCATAGCCATATTGAAATTCCGCATTAACAGCCCGTACTTTCATATTTCCTTCTATCCAATAATATCTAAAAAAAATCAATAAACTATAAGAAATTACACATATACAAATACAGTAGGATTTCCGTACCCGCCGACTTGAGAATCGTGGTTTGGAGCAAGCGCGAGAAATAGTCAGGTACGAGAAACGTGTATAAACTTAGGCGTGAAAAACTTGCCGAAACGCGTTTAAGCCTCCACCCGTGAGGACGTATACAACCGCCCTTGTTTATTTCTACTCGAATAACCGGAGACAACAGAGCTTGCTTGACATTACATTTAAAAATTTCGTTTAAATACAAACAAATACATTTCAGACATTTAAAGATAAGTAGAAAACCTAAAAAAATAGGTGGAGTGCTCAGCATTAGTGAAAATTCAAAGATTACTAATAGAATTTCGGTATAAAAACGTATAGTTATTTATATAGCCATTGTAAATATCTATAATAAAAACGAATCTTCGTAATTCGTCGATAACGTCGATACGTAAAGTGTTGGAAAACAAAGAGAAAACTCGAACTAATTTTTCTACTGGGTCATATCTACAAAAGTTACAAAACCGCCAGCATGAATATTTGTAAATTTTTCTACAACGTTTCAATCAACTCAAACATTAAAGGAACAGAGAATGGATTATAATCCAGTATCCAATGATTCAATGGAACCCAGCAAAAAATCACTTGCAATGTAATAAAAGCTTTGGAATATTTTTAAAACCTTTGTTGCTGAAATGAAAAGATAAAAATTACTTCAACTCAATACTTTTTTTTCAAAAAGTTGACAAAACTATTGATGATGCTTAGCCGTCCTTTGCAGCTAGGCAAACAATCGACTACCAAAACTTGAAAGAATAAATATATATCTCAAGATGACGAAGTCTTTTGATCGCAGTTTATCCACCTAATAAGAATTAAAATTGTAATATATTATTAACTATCCTATTTCCTTACCACATCTTCTTAGTGTTAAGTAAAATTGTATTTGTTGTAATAACATAATAATAATTATTTTATGTATAATATATGTTGTGAAAACACAACTTCACAACTGAACAACTTTCCCCGTATATAGCAGAAATACAACGTTAGACTCACACTGTATATTAAAAAAACGTCACCATCAGAGAAAAATATCCACCCTCATTTTGGATTAGTTTTAAAAAAGGTTTATACTTGCAATAAAATGTATTAGTATCCTAAAGCGGATATTGCTGGTAATGGCACTTGGCACCAGAAAAAGTAACAGCATTTCAGAGAAACGCAATGGTAATTGGCTTCGGAGTGGGTATAGGGGAAAAGTGAGGTACTTGAGAAAAATCTAAATAAAGACAAAAATAACACAAACAGATGGTTTTTAGTTTTCACGTGGACAAGGGGAAGTAGAATTTCGAGGTAGAAGTTCGACTAGACAGTACGAAGTAAACGGTCAGAGTTGAGAGTTTCACTTTGAGAGTTCGACTAGAGAGTACCAATGAAGAGTACGAGTTGAGTGGTTGCGCGTAAAGAGTCGGAGTTGAGAGTTTCACGTTAAGAATTTGGGTAGACGGTGTGAGTTAAAAGTTTCATGTTCGCAGATTCATGTTATGAGTTCGAGGGAGAAGTACGAGTAGTCAGAACGTCAGTACGAGCCGATTCAGTTGCACGTAGAGAGTCAGAGTTGAAAGCACGAGTTTAGAGTTGCATGTAAACAGTTCGAATAAGAAGTGAGAGTCGATAGTTCGTCAAATCTAGAGACTAGAGTCAATTCCCTGTTAAAGTAGATTAAAATAAGTATTTTGTGAAATATTAACACGAAAATAGCCCGTAAAAAGTGTAGTGAAGTATTTGTGAACATTCAGGTTAATAAATGTATATATAAATTAATTCAATAATCAAGATCCTTTTCGCGAACCAGCGAATCCTTTCCTATCATCATCATCATCATTCAGCCATTGTCAATCCACTGCAGGATGAAGGCCTCCCCAGCATGCTTCCAACTCGCGTGGTTCTGAGCTTTCCTCTGCCATTCAGGTCCAATATACTTGATGTCATCCGTCCATCGTGTTTTCGGTCTTCTTCGTGGGCGTTTATGTTCAAGCGGTATCCATTCCAGGATTGCTTTGGTTTATCTGTTAATGCTTTGCCTCGCTGTATAGCCTGCCCACTTCCATTGCAATTCTTTTACCCTTCCAATGATATGACATACCTTCGTTTGTTCTCTGATCCATATGCAGGCCTTTCTGTCCCGCTTTGTAATGCCAAACAAACACCTTTCCATTCCACTATGTGCTACCCGAAGCTTTTGAACTGATTGTGATGTAAGTGTCCATGTTTCACTCTCGAATGTCAAAACAAGCAGCCCGTACTGACTTTTTTTTAGGTTTATTTTCAAACCAAATAGTTCTACCGCCCTGTGCAGTTCTTGTATGTGTTTTCGTAGCTCATCTGAGTCTTGTGAAAGGAGAATGATATCATCTGCGAATCTAAGACGGCTTAGGTATGCACCATTAATTTATATTCTCTCCTGTTGCCAATCCAGATTACGGAATACCTCTTTAAAGCAGACCGAGAAAAGAACAGGCGATATTGAGTCACCCTGCAGTACACCCCATTATACGTTGATTTTAACTTCCAGGTCATCCATGTGCACTATAGCTGTAACTTTCTTATACATGGATCCCAGTAGGTTCACATAGGATCTGTCTATCTCCTAGTTAAACAATGCGTCCATTATGGCGTTGATGGACGCATGGACGATATATATATATATATATATATATATATATATATATATATATATATATATATATATATATATATATATATATATATATATATATATATATATATAATATATATATATATATATATATATATATATATATATATATATATATATATATATATATAATCATCATCAGCCCGTATCGATCAAGTACAGGATGAAGGCCTCTTCAGCAACTTTCACGGTCCTGGGCTTTCCTCTGCCATTCGGGTCCTATATAGTTAACGATGTCATCGGTCCATCGAGCTTTCGGTCTTCTTCGTGGACGTTTGTTATCAAGCGGTATCCAGTCCAGGATCGCCCTGGTCCATCTTTCGTCTTTCTTTGGTCAAATTCATTAAACATGACCTGACTCTTCTTCTGGTTTATTTTCAAGCCAAATGGTCCCCCAGCCCTTTGCAGCTCTTGTACGTGTCTTTGCAGTTCCTCTGAGTCTTGCGAAAGAAGAACGATATTATCTGCGAATCTAAGATATTTAAGAATGTACTATTAATCCTGATTCCATCCTGTTTCCAATCCAGATTACGGAACACTTTTTCCAGGCAGGCTGAGAAAAGAAGAGGCGATATTGCATCACTCTGCCGCATGCCCCGCTCCACTTTTATTCCAACCTCAAGATCGTGAAGGTAGACTGTCGCTGCAGCTTCATCATATATCGATCCTAGCAGATTTACATAGGCTTTCTCTACACCTTGATTAAGCAATGCATCCATTATGGCCCACTTTGAGATGGAATCAACTACTTTTTCATAATAGATAAAAGCCAAGCACAGTGGCGGGACAGTAGTTCTTTAAATCTTCCCTTGCTCCTTTCTTATGTAAAAGAATCACTTCTGCATTTTTCCATAAGCTGGGTACATGTTCTTTGAGGCATTTTGAGTATGATTTTGTTAGTGGTTTATGTAAAGTCCGACCACCAGCTTTTAACATACAGGTATACCATCCTTTCGTTCGTTGTCGCATTTGACACTCTTGCCTAGAGTACCAATACAAACATCTATACCATGAGCGACAGTTAAACCAATATTAAAACGGTATCAGTGCCATAGGTGCCGCGGTCAGCTCATTATAAAATGGTGTGAACATCTTTAAAGCTAAATACTCTGTCTTACGATGGTACTCCCATACGATCATCTACTATAATTTTAAAATTATCACCATGGCGGCTGAGAATGATTAATAAAACACTTCTATTAGAATAATAAAATAAATGATTACAGAAAGAAAATCACATCAAGAAAACCAATTCCCTCTAGTCTCACACCTCACGGTGGAGAGACGTATGATTAAGTAAGATTGCAAGAAATTCTATGTCACAAAGCATATTTGCTTATTTACATAATTACATGGATTAATTTCTGAATATCAGAATTTCACCGGCCAATGTTACTGGAAAAAAAATTAATACTAAAATTCTTATTCGGGAAAGTTTTAAAATTTGGAGTGCATAAAATGTTTCTATAGAAATATGATTTCAAATTACAATAAAAGGTGTACGTCTATTGGCTATTAAAACAATTAAATTAATTGAGTTGTCTGATTTCAAATCCCCTTAAATCCATTTTTTATAATTTTAAGAAAACCGCAAAATATTATTTTGGAATAATTTAGGCGATATTTAATTAAAACTTAATTGTTTACTGCTGTACTAATAATTCAACGAGAATTTATTATATCGACATATACGAGCTCCCTATGCGGCTATTCCCTGTCTGAGACATTCATTTTCTTGCTTTATTTTCTTATCAAAGTCTTTGGATGACATACGAACTTTAATCCTTTTAGCTATTGCTCTAATACTCTTTTTGGTCTTTTTAGAGCTCTTTTCACCGTTTTTAAAAAATTCTGATGACCTATCTCTTGTCCAGCTTTCGCAATTTTGTTTTCTATTCGTCGATTCCATGCTGGACTAAATCTCTGTTTTGATACAGTATTATTTGTTTGTGTTTTCAATTTTTCAAATCTTGTTTGAATTACGATACCAAGGGCCGAACAGACTGGCAATGCGACACAATAAACAATTTCAATGACCTCGGTTAATGAAGGGGCCTCCGTTAGATCCTCCCCGTCCAGGTTGTCCATGGCCTTCACGGTATCATAGAATATAACATTTCCTTTTACTCTTGGGACTCGGGGTCTTTGTTCTATATCGACACCTGCATATTTCATTCTGAATTTTATATAAAGCTCTTTTAAGACAGACAATGATTGTGACGATATCTGGCTCGCAGAATTTGTTGGATTGTTCTCGTTCGGATCTTTTTCTATTGGTTGTTGGATCTCTGTATATCTATCTCGTTGTGTAGATTTTCCTGCAATGTTGTTTGGATCGATTTGTAATTCTTGAATGACTTCGTGTTTGATGATATCCAATTCAGCGATAGAAAATACATTTCCCCTGCGGATTATAGAATTATATTGACCGCAGATTCGTTGTTCTGTAAAAGTGTTATTCGGAGACATATTTTTCCATTCTAGGTACATTCTTTTCCAGAATCTCTCAACATGAACTCGTCACTGTGTGCTTCTGTAGTACGCGCGCATAATTGAGACATTCATCTCTTTAGACCATCTCACGCGTTGGTCAGATTGACTAGATGGCGGAGGGCCTACTGGTGGTCACCAAACCGCATCTAGTTTGCGTAGGAAGAGTTTCAGCATTTGCGGTAGCCGGTGTGGCGCCGCACCTCCTCTGTTGACCTGAGGCAGGTTCACTACTGTCCACTGACACGGGTAGCATATTTCGCACTGAAAGTCCAGTGTCAGAACCTACAGCGGGGTCTTGTGAGGACCCGTCGCCAACGAATCTATTTCTAAGTTGTCTACTCATGTTTTCTTCTCTGGAAAGGCCAGTAATGGGTGGAGATCGAAGAAGAAACAATCATCCATATGTCCCCAAGACACGGATCCACAACCCGTGGCCATTATAAAATGGGTACCTTTTAGGAGATAGGATAGAGTGAGAAAGGAAATTCAAATCCGAACCTTAGGCAAGGGGTAAGAACAGCGGACAGCTGGCGTCGCTGGATGTACCGTCTCCGCATACGGTAGCAGCAAGAGACACTATTGGCAGCAGTGCCTCCGACTGACAGGACATTTTTTTTTATACCCCGTCAGATGTTCGCCCTCCGACAAGCTAACACGCGCTGGTAGAGCAGACATTATTATTCTGCTCATCCTTACTGTAGAATCTCAGCTCATGCTGGTCGATATTCCAATACCAAGATGAAAAACGGATTCACCTCCTCTCACCCTAGCATAATCTTTTACGAACAATGTGACACGTCTGCAAGAGCACGGCACGCTGTCCCACTATGGCAATCGATCTCGAGATACCGAGGCTCTCGAGGTTCTTTGAAAATCTCTTACTTATCAGGCCTTCGGCAGATATAACGAAGGGCACTACATCTACCTTACTCAGTTTCCACTGGTTCTTCAAGTCCTTCTTTATCTGGTTATGATCAATTTTCTGCTTTTGGGGTATTCCTAAATATTTGTAGGATGATTCTGGTGCTAGTTGTTGTATGTTACAAAGTGTTGAATGTTGACTCTGACCTTTTCCCTTCTGTATACTAATGGTAGAGCATTTGTCCAGTTCGAATGACATTCTGATATCCCTACTGAATGTTTCAACCGTTTTTATCAATGAGTTAAAGTTTTCTCTAATTTCTCCATATAATTTAAGGTCATCCATATTTAGTAGATGAGAGAGCTTCCTTGGATTCCTCATGTTAGTTTATATCCAATATTGCTGTTGTTGAGTAGTGAGGACAAAGGGTTCAATGCTAGACAGAACCAAATTGGAGAAAGGGAATCTCCCTGAAAAATTCCCCTCTCGATATTTGTAGCAGCAATACATTGTTGGCCGACAAAAAGATTCGTTTTCCACTTCCCCATCAGGCACTTTAAAGAATTAATAATCTGGGGGCTAATTTTATAGAACTTCAGAACCTCAATCAGCCAATCGTGAGGGACATTATCGAATGCTTTCTTGTAGTCTATATAGCAGATATTTAAGTTGCGTTTTCTATTTCGCGCTTGCTCAAGAACTACAGCATCGATCTTCAATTGTTCCTTGCAACCTATACTTGCTCTTATACATCCTTTCTGTTCTTCTTCAAAAATGTTGTTTTTATCACAATGTTGGTAGATTTTTTCATTGAGTAGGGCTGTGAACAGTTTATATAACACTGACAGACATGTGATTGGTCTGTAGTTATTGGGTTACTTAACATCCCCTTTTTTGAACAGTAGGTATGTATTGCCCTCCATTAGAAAGTCAGGGAAAGTGTCTGGATTTATTAAAACCTCTTTAAATGCATTTGCAAGTACGGGATAGGCGGCTGTAAAGCTTTTAATCCAGAAGTTATGCAATCCATCTGGTCCAGGCGCCTTCCAGTTGTGAGTCTTCCTGACAGCAGTGCAAATGTCAATCTCTGTGAAATCGTTAGACTCCTTATCTGGGAGAGCATTTGTCTGTTCTTGAATGGTTTTAACCCAAGGAGCCAATTTATTGTAGCTGTCTGATTTTTTCCAAACCGATCTCCAATATTCCGCAAAAAAAGACACATCCATATTCTTAAGTTCTGACTTGCTGTTACCTTCTGCTTCGAGTTCTCTATAAAATTTCTTTTGGCTATTTGCAAATACTGAATTTTGATGTTTTCGCTTTTCTAGTTCATTATATCTTGCTAGCCTGGCTCCTTTGGACTTAGCTTTTTGCCTAAACCGACCTTTCAGATACAACAATTTTTCTGTCAGGTTTAAATCATCGAAGTCAATGCCAGATTAATTTGCAATTATTTTTGCTTTTCTCGCTACTTTATTTGACTAAATACCAGAAAGATACTCTGAGATAATGTCAACTTTCCTCCGGAACTCATTGATATTGTTTTCAAGGCGCGTTTTCCAGACAGGTGTATGTTTCTGGATACTACGGCCAATCGCATTATGGGTGTAAGTCTTTTGACCTGAAATTTCGATGGCAGTCACTGCTGCACAATATAATGCAAGATGTATATCGCTTAGATTTAACATCCCAGATAGACGTGATTCCAAAACTCTATTAATCTGCATTAGAGTAATACGTGATTTTGCAGTACTGGAATTTTTGGTCTATTCAATGGGTTTGAGCAAGCAAAACTGGCCAAATTGCTGTAAAACCTCTCTCGTATGTTAGAAAAGTTACGTTGCGAGATTGATTCTTCATTTTCAGACGATGAGGCTTCTGGTGATACATTTCGAGTTTGTTCTACTTGTTGCTCCTCTGTATTCGAGTTAAGAACGTCCATAGTATCTTCTTGATGTTGTTGATATGTAATGTTTTGATATAGTTCATTACCGATTTATCTCTTGATGTTTATTAATTCCGATTCGATAGTTAGTTCGACTAGTTAGATAGTTTTTCCTTAGAATTATATTTTTACGGTCGGCTAAGTTTTGCTTCGACAGCTGAGTTTCAGGGAACCTCTTTTTATATTCTTGGTGGAGTGTATGCCTCCATTAAGGGAGCGGATTATCTCCGCACTGGTTTACGTAGTAATAGGCACGCATTACATCAATATTCATTTCGCGTGTCCATCTGATACGTGGAGTGCGTTAGGTCCTAGTGACAGCCCTCGTTTTTAGGGACGAGCCAGCAAGTACCGGCATATTTTGATCTTCTACTCCATTATTAATTTCCGCTCTCTGTTGATTTTGTAGTAAAGTCTTTGATGTTGCTAGACTTAGATGATCTAGTCGTTGTTCGAGTGCCTCTTTCATTGCCATTCTTGTGGTGCCATAGAGTTGGGAACCGCCACTCGCTCCAGATTCACCAACCCCGGACAAATCCTCCCCACGGTTCCGAAGGGTTCTTGTCCGCAAAACCCTACCGCTTTGTATAATATTATGTATTTTATTCTCCTTAAATATATTTGGGTTCAAGGGAAAAACGGTCACCCAAAGCGTTATTATTATTATTCTGCTCATCCTTATTGTAGAATCTCAGCTAATGCTAGCCGATATTCCAATGCCAAGATGAAAAAGCAATTCAGCTCCTCTCACCCTAGCATAATATCTTACGAACAATGTGACACGTCTGCAAGAGCACGGCACGCTGTCCCACTATGGCAATCGATTTCGACATACCGAGGCTCTAGAGGTTCTTCGAAAATCTCTTACTTATCAGGCCTTCGGCGGATATAACGAAGGGCACTACATCTACCTTACTCAGTTTCCACTGGTTCTTCAAGTCGTATGCCAGATTTTCATACTTTGTGGATTTTTCTATCTCAGTTTTTCTAATGTTGTGAGATAGTGGCACTGCGATGTCAATTATAAAAGCCCTCTTGTCCTTTTTGTTGATTAGAACAATATCCGGCCTGTTATAATCAACCGTTCGATCAGTAGTGATTGGTCTGTCCCAGTAAAGAATGGTATCGGATGATTCAAGTACAGGAGAAGGCGAGTACTTATAATATGGAGGAGGTGCGCTTTCTAATAGCGAGTATTTTTTTGCAATTTGTTAATGTATAATTTTTGCCAGCTGATTATGCCGTCCTAAATAAGCATTAGGAGGAAGGGCCGGGCAACCGCCAATAAGGTGCTCAATTGTTTCCCCCAAAGTACCGCATTTCCTACACTTATCGACTACGTTCAAATGCGGAATGTGCTTTTCATAGTTTTTTGTTCTTGTTCTGGGTACAAGAGTTCATCGGTCAGCCACTTCAGAGACAATTGTTCGTCAATGGTGTCATCTTCGAATGACTTAGGAAACCTTCCGTGCAATGTTTGTCCTTTCCATTCTCGAACGCAGTCCGTGAGTGTTGTTCTGCTATCAATACGATTTTGTTTATTTAGGTTCAGTGGTGTTATTTATTTAGGTTCAATGGGGTTTTTATATTTCATTAACGTACTGTTTGAATTATTATTATTATTTTTTTTTTCCACACGGGTGAACACCTGGATCTCCGAAGAGTACTTGGGATGGATTATCCAAGAGTACTCTTTAGCTTTCCTAGCGAAGAAAAGATCTCACTATTGATGCCGCTTGTATTATTACTACCTTCTGGATCTTCATAATGATGCTGTTCGGAATACCATCTGTTTTTAGAGAAGTACTAAACTTTTTTGGTACTATCTTATAGATGATATTATAACAGGCACAACTTTCGCAGACCTCAGGTTCCATATCTTTATAATCTTAATTTTTAAGTTGGTGTATTTTTCCAATTTTTCGTGATGTTTTTCTGTCATGTTGTTGTTGTTTGGCACCGCTGTGTCAATGAGTAGTACTTCTTTTATTCTTTTGTTTAGGACAGTGATATCAGGTCTGTTGTGGACAATCTCTTTATCCGTTAATATTGCCTTATCCCAGTACACGCGGTATATGTCCTAATCTATGACTGGTTGAGGTTTGAATCGGTAGTAAGGAAGGGCGTTGTCAACTGTATACTATTGTTGCGACGAAATTGTGGCGTTCAAGGTATTTGTTGCTTGCAAGCTGAGTGCAGCCACTCAGTATGTGATCGATGGTTTCTTGTTGCATGCTACATTTCCTATATTTATCTGTAGTAAGGCCTGCCTCTATAACGATAAATTTTCTATAGTTCCTAGTCTTAGTGACGTTGTCCTGTATGCTCAACAGAAAGCCCTCTGTCTCAGGAAATATGGTACCTGCCGTAAGCCATCCCACAGAAGCGGCAGAATCGACCATTTCACTATGAATGACATTGTAAAATCTGCCGTGCACTACATTGTTGGCCCAGCTATTTAACAGATGAGCTTCAGTATCAACATGCTCTAGTGGAACATATTGTTTATTTTTTAGGTTTAATGGGATTAGGTTAGCATCAGCTTCAATAACTGATTTGTGGAGTGGGATATTCCGATGATTGTAGAAATATTTTCTGAGTTGTTTCAGTTATGTATAGTGGAGGTTTTTTGCGCTCAGAATGTCTTGACCCTCCTTTTTTCTAGGTAAATGGACTCGTTCAATCGCCGCTCTAGGATGATGCATGCGAAATTTAGTTAGTGTTGTTCTCACTATTCTATCGATATTTTCTAACTCGGTGTTTGTCCATTTGATGATGCCAAAGGAGTACGTCAACACAGGACTCGCAAAGGTATTAATCGCTGTTGATATGTTGCCAGCGTTAAGCTTTGATTTGAGGATGTCCTTCAGTCTAATTTTAAATGCATCTGTTAGTTTCTGCTTCATCAATTTATGTTCTATACTGTTTGTTTGCGCGATTCCTAAATATTTATGTTTCATTTCCATCCATGGCCATTAGTTACTTGATCATTAATGTATATATTTTCTGTCTTCATTAGTTTACATTTCTTTACTTCGAGAGTTTTACACTTGCGTATGCCAAATTTCATTCCTATGTCTGTGCTCATTCGATGGACTGCCCTAACTAAGCTCTCCATTTGACCTAAACTGGATGTATATAGTTTCAGGTCATCTATGTAAAATATATGGCTTATTTTGGATGTTAAATTGTTAGGTTTTAGTTTGTAACCATATCCTGTTTTTTGTAATGCTCTTGACAGTGGACTAAGTGCCACGCAGAACCACAATGCGCTCAGTGAGTCATCCTGAAAAATTCCTCTGTTAATAGGAATTTCCTTAGAAAAGATTTTTTGGATGCCGGACACAACAGATAAAGTAGTTTGCCATGCTGTCATTGTGTGTTCTAGAAATTTTACGATCT
This sequence comes from Cosmopolites sordidus, assembly GCA_031761425.1. NCBI lineage: Eukaryota > Metazoa > Arthropoda > Insecta > Coleoptera > Curculionidae > Cosmopolites > Cosmopolites sordidus. The sequence continues at coordinate 15,353 of JARFXV010001925.1, forward strand.
TTTGGTCTACTTTATATATGTGTAATACATCAATAAGCCAAGAGTGGGGCACAGAATCAAAGGCCTTAGCATAATCTATATAGCACATACTCACATCGCTGCATTTCTTCACCACACCATCAATTATAAGTTGTTCTTTGCATCCTAGTACTTTTTCCTCTCCTGCTGCCCTTCTGTTCCTCAGTTAATATGTTATTTTCTTCTAGGTGACCATATATTTTTTGGCATATGATGCTTGATAGCAGTTTATAGATTGTTGGAGCCTTGAGCCTGAAGTAATGGGTCTGTAGTTGGCAGGATCACCAGTTTCATTGGTTTTCGGTAATAAACAAGTGACTCCTTGAGTCAGAAATGATGTTACTAAGTCAGCCGTAGCAAGTATCCTATTCATCTCTCTCAATATATGCGGATATGTTGAGCGGAATTGTTTGTACCAGTATGCTTGAATTTGATCTCTACCCGGACATCTCCAGTTGGGTGTTTTGCATAGTGCATTCCTTAAATCTTGTTCGTTGATTATTTCACTTTAAATATTCAATATTGATTAATTCATTTATTGATTATTCAATAATAATTTGTTATTATTATTACTATTATTATTATCCCGCGCTTGCTTGATTTAGCCTAAAGGCATTCGCACTCCCTCTAAGGGGAACATTGACTTATCCCAGATATCCTAGATATCAGAAGGATTAAGCTCTGTGGGGGCCATTTCCCTGTTATCGGGCCGCAAGGTGACGCTAGAATTCTTTGACGTTCCTGAGTTGTTCAAGAACTTCCGAACGGTTCTCGCTGTTCCCAGTAGTTATTATTATTATTATTTTTTTTTTATCACGAATTAATCGGTATAATGAAGCTAAGGTCGGAACTGTGGAGTTCAAGACCTTCAACTACTGCTACAAATAACGTCGGACAATATGGCAGGTGCCTAATATTGCGGCCTTTTGCATGATTCCTACAGATTTTTTTGTGAGTCCAATATACTCCAAATTATGACAGAACCGTTTTTCAATGAGCCCATTAGTAGATATAATAAATGGTATGACCTCTACACTCCTAAATCCATAAATATGTTTAAGTTCGTGACTTAGGTCTTGATATTTTACCACGTTTTCCAAGTATACATTCCTTATGTTATTGTCTAAAGGGACAGCTAAATTATATCCGAAATAGACCAGGCAATGACCCCTACATCTTGCTGACGATGGTGTATAGCTGGCTTACATGCCGTATACCATTATGCAACCATGGCCTACAAAAACCAATCAATACATCTTGCTGACGATGGTGTTCATGCTGACGTACATGCCGGATACCATTAAGCAACCATGGCTTATACCCATTTTTTAATTATCGATTCATTATTGTAGTAACTCTGATCAAAGCTTGATTGTATATTCTTTCTGCATAAATAAATAACTGTTTTTTAAAAGTGATTTTTGGTGAATACAAACATAATTGGCACTGCGAACAGGATCCCCGCTGCACGAGAATTCATCTGTGAAAAATCGGTCAAGTTCAGTTGTTAAGCAGCAGATCCTAAGAAATCATCTTTAATGAAGATTTTCCTCTTCCTGTAAGTACTCAACCTATTATCCTTTTTATTATTATTATTTATGAGCAATTGTAAAGAAATACCCCTCGCAAGCTTGTCCACAATAATCGAAAATCAACTAGCCGATTACCGAGCTTATAAAACCTTCGCAACAGAAGAAAGCTTACCAAGAAAAACCTGTGTAAAAGAGAAAACCTGTAAAAAACCATATTCTACTTCAAGACGAGATACAATTGAAGTAAAAATGGCAACTATTGCAGATGCTGACTTGTAATACTCTGCCAAACCTGAACCTTTGTAATACTCTGCCAAAGTTCTCAGTAGGAAAAAATCTTTCTACGTTTATAAATAGCGTAGAAACTTTACTGCACTTTCTGAGCCCTAGAACTCTATCAGATACTCAACAATTTATATTAGCCGCTAATATAATTTCGAAGATCGAGGGAGAACCTCAGGACCACTTAAACTACGAAAACAAGTTTACTTGGGACGAAGTAAAATCCAGCCTATTAAGAAAATACGGTGACACTCGATCAGAGTCTATCTTGATAACTCTGTTAACTAGTACAGCTCAAAAGAAAACAGAGACTTACCAGGAATATTATCAAAGAATTAATACAGCACTAAACGATTTATTGCAACACGTAAATTTACACTCTGATGCCGCGATAAAGGCATTTAAAAACCCCTATTTTCAGAATCTAGCCCTACAGACATTTAGCACAGGGATAAATAGCCCATATGGTAAATATTTGTCACATTTTACATTAAATTCTCTTGAAGATGCATACCAGAAATGCATCGCACACGATAATTACAGGCAACAAGTCGCTTATATGAATTATTTGAAACGACCTTTAGAACAAAAGCCTCAACAAAGCTTTAAACCAAAACCTTTTGGAGATATAAACAAACCCATAAGTCACAAGCCTTTTTCACAAGGACCGATTAATGTTTTTAAACAACCTCAAACTCAGCAACATTTTCAAAGACATTCAACACCGGCGCCCCAACCAATGTCCGGGGTATCGACAATAAAAAATTCAGGCAACCAAAGAATGTCTACTACGTATCACCACCACAATATAAAAACTGAAAACTACCCTGACGATGTATGCCCTGACCATATAGAAGAGGATTTTCCACTAGAAGCCTCCGAAGACGAACCACCTGCCTGGAATTAAATAACTACAACTTTCCACGAGCCATCAGATTACCCTTCTTCTATCTACCTAATACAAAACTTAAAGTATTAATTGATAGCGGAGGCTCCGACACCACAATATTTTGATAAAAAACACGAATTTAGAGAGAAATTTATTATAAGATCCATGAAAAAGGGACAGACATTTGACAGAAATACCAAATGCAAAATTTTCTCGGAAATAGGAATACCAGAAGTTATTACCGCTCGTATAGCAGACTGGCATGATACATGCGATATATTATTTGGAACTGCCGACCTTCTAAAATTCGGTGCCATTTTAAATTATAAGGATCGTACGTTTACCATCGATAAATATAACGTATGCATACCATTTAAGGTTTACCATCAAACCAAATGCCTTACAAAACTTCCAGTGACAATACCAAATGGGGATGTATTAGTACCGACAATCGAGATGGACGATCACCAGATACCAGCTGGAATCTATACGGCAAAAAATGGATTTATAGAAACAAAAGAACTTCCGCCAGGATATGAAGGCTACCCTACATCCATCTGCGTAAAACCCTTGCAACAATTTGAAGTCAATACTCACCTGATATATAAGAACATAGAAGATCCCGTTTTAGATCAAATTAGGCTAGAACATTTAAATCATGAAGAAAAGGAAAAAATCATAAACTATGCAAACAATACAAAGATATTTTCTATTCCGAAAACAGTGATCTAACTTTTACATCTTCGATAAAACACGAGATAAAAACACAAGATGACCAACCAGTCTATACCAGATCATTCGACATCCACAGATAATGCAAGCCGAAATATCTTCTCAAATTAATAAACTATTAGAAAAAAAAATCATACGACCATCTGAATCCCCATACTCAGCCCCCGTATGGATCGTGCCCAAAAAACTAGATGCATCAGGGGTGAGAAAATACCGAATGGTTATAGACTACCGAAAACTAAATGAGAAAACTGTTAAAGACAAGTATCCTCTACCAAGAATAGATGAAATATTAGATAATCTTGGACGATCAACCTATTTCACTACCCTCGATCTAGCACAAGGGTTTCATCAAATCGAAATAGATCCCAAATCAACAATAAAGACGGCCTTCACAGTTCCACACGGTCACTTCGAATATACACGAATGCCATTCGGTTTAAAAAATGCATCGGCCACATTCCAACGAATGATGGATTGCGTATTAAAAGAATATCTTTATAAATGTTGTTTTGTCTATATGGACGACATCATTATTTTTTCACGGTCGCTACAAGACCACTTAGTACACCTGAGTAAAATCTTTCGAAAACTTCAACAAGTCAACTTAAAAGTTCAACTTGACAAGAGCGAATTTCTGACAAAAGAAGTCGCATTCCTTGGCCATATCGTTACACCAGAAGGCTTAAAACCGAACCCAACAAAAATAGATGCAGTCCAACGATTAGCCCTGCCGCGGACATTAAAGGAAATAAAAAGTTTTCTTAGACTCATTGGCTTTTATAGAAGATTCATCCATAACTTTGCGCGAATAACGCATCCTTTCTCGAAGTGTACCAGAAAAGGCACAAAGATAGATATTGACGACGACGAATATAAAGAATGCTTTCAGAAATGTAAAGACCTTCTTACCAATGCTCCGATTCTCCGATATCCGGATTTCGAAAAAAGTTTACAGTAACGACTGACGCCTCTAACATTGCTATAGGTTCTATGCTCTCTCAACAAGGAAACCCCATCGCTTATTATTCTCATACTCTAAACACAGCCGAACGAAACTATTCCACGGTAGAACGTGAGATGCTTTCAATAATAGAATCTTGCAAGCACTTTAGACCTTACGTTTACGGCAGGAGATTTCTTATTGAAACCGACCACAACCCACTTGTATGGCTCTTCAAACTGAAAGATCCATCGTCAAGACTAGTCCGTTGGAAGATCAAACCAGAAGAATACAATTTTGAGGTACAGTACAAGAGAGGGAAGAAGAATCAAGTAGCCGACGCCCTATCAAGACTGGACATTAACATGATGGAAACGGAATCCATGATATGTGAACCCGATTTGGACATGACCCCTGAAGATTATGATGACATCCTAAATACACTGCCCGAAACCACGAATCAAGAACCTAGCAATAATGACGGTAATACTATTTATTTCTCTTGCGAAGAACCCGTTTATGGAATCAGATTTTCGGAAAATCACTTGAACACATTTCGATTCCAAATACATATCTATACAAATCAAGAAGAATATAAAACAGAAGATACCTCTAAATTCCATGGGACACATTTCTCTCATATACTAAAACTTACCACAAATTGGAAAAACAAAAGATCAAGAATGCCTATCCTTCATACAGACGGAACTACCAAAAATGCTGGATGCACCTATAAAGATAGTGTTTACGAAACAACCATTGAAAGACATTGAACAGGAATTAGAACAAAAACAAATTATATATGACTACCACAGCACAAACCACAACGGTATAACCGAAACCTACCAACATCTAAAAACAAGATATTATTGGCCCAACCTGAATGCTACTATAACAGATTTTATCAATCAATGCGTCCTATGCTTACGAAATAAATATGAAAAACACCCTTATAAGATACTGTATAATGGACCACTCTTAAGCGCAAAACCCTTTCATACGTTACATATTGAAACCTATGAAATTCAGAAGAATTTATTTTTAACTATCATAGATAGACTTGTTCACCAGATATGCACAAGCCTATGTTATACCAGATAAGACAGCTCTCAGTATCCTCTCGAAACTACGGCATTATTTCTCCCATCACAACTACCCCAAAAAAAAATCTGCGACTCTGGGACGGAATTCAACAACGCCCTACTAAAGGAATTTTTAACCCTACACCAGATAGAACTCCATTTCACGACAGTGGGAAGTCACAATTCAAATTCACCCATCGAAAGATTCCACTCTACATTAACAGAAAAAATCCGGATCCTAAACGAACAAAATAAAAGAGAAACTATAGCTAACCGAGCCACGCATGCGGTTTTGATCTATAACCAAAGCAGACATAGCTCTACTAAATACTCACCATTCTTCTTACTCCATGGACCATATGCCGAAGATATCGGATACCACAACAATCTTACAATTAATCAGTATTACGTGCAAAAACACAAAAATGAACTAGGACCATTTCTAGATGATGTCTACCACCAACAACTCGCAAAAAGAACGAATCAATAAAATAATCTTAATGACGTTACGAAGTCTCGCTTTAGCCCAAAATTCTTTTACTAATTTAGAACTATTATCCTTAAGGGATATATACGAATTAGAAGATTTATTGCGAAATCGCTACACTAAGGATGCACTAATCTCAAGTGACCAACATCGTTACGAATTAATTGAACATACAAAATCGATTATTTGTGTAACAGGCAGCGAGATGCTCATAATAATAAAAATGCCTATTTTATATCCCGTTACCCTCGAATTATCCCACATCTACTCCGTTCAAAATATAGATGGGATCATTATACTACCACCAACAAAATATTATGGCAAAGAAAAATGGTTTAAATCTTGCTACAAGAGTGCAAACAAATACATTTGCTCAAAGCCCGTGGTCCACAACTGCCGCCTACCAATCGTAAAGATGTGCCAGGCCGCTCAACTGGACAAACCCATTGTCTATCAAACTGACAAGTCCTTAATTATCAGCACGACTACCTCGGTGAAAGTGTACAAAGAAACTGTTGACAAAAGCTGCTTAATATTCTCGAATTAAACGCTACATATTCTGGGAAAAACATACGCACCTGTAACGAAGACTCAAGAAACAATTCCATCCATTGTTCCACAGCAAGTCATTCCATTGATGAAGATTAACCTATCTCCAAACCGGGAGGACTTACTAGAAGACCACCTAATAGACCCAATTGAACCTTTTCAATTGGAACCTCTAACACAAACCAGCCTCTCCATCTTTAGTACAACCTTAATTATTCCTTTGATTTTAGCTTTATTTTACATACTTCTTAGAAAAAGGAAGAGGATAGCCCGGCTACTATTTGGACCAAAAATTAAACTACCCCTAGACACCCTCGAGAATCTTCTTGAGGACAAGAAGACACTTAAGGAGGAAGAAATTATATCCGAAATAGACCAGGCAATAACCCCTACATCTTGCTGACGATGGTGTATAGCTGGCTTACGTGCCGTATACCATTATGCAGCCATGGCCTACAAAAACCAATCAATGACCTATACATCTTGCTGATGATGGAGTTCATGCTGACGTACATGCCGGATAGCATTAAGCAACCATGGCTTATAAGAACCAATTTTTTAATTATCGATTCATTATTGTAGTAACTCTGATCAAAGCTTGATTGTATATTCTTTCTGCATAAATAAATAACTGTTTTTAAAAAGTGATTTTTGGTGAATACAAACATTGTGCGGGAAGTCCTCTATTAGAAACCTCGTCCGCACATTGAGAGATATAATAATATTTCCACAGAATTCGCTGGTTCGCGAAATGGATCTTGGTTATTGAATTAATAAGCAGAAGATACACATATATACATTTATTTACTAAAATTCACAACTACTTCACTACACTTTTAATGGGCAATTTTTCTGTAATTGTCTTAAGTTTTGCGAGATTTGGCGTAACAAAAATAACTGGATTTCGGAATCGGAATCGACAGGCAACTGACTAACGTGCAATTTTCAAATTGTGCTTTTTACTCTTAATCTTCGCGTACAACTCTTAAACGTGTGCTTTCAACTCTCACTCTTTTCTCGTGATTTCTCTCGAACTATTTACGTGTAATGGGTTAACCTGAACTCTCTTCACCAGCCTTTCCACTCAAACTCTCGATTCATTCTCCCTCGGACTTCTGCCTCGAATTCCCACGTAGCCCTGTCCACGTGATAAGACTATAAAAACCATCTGTTCCTGTCATTTCTTGGGTTTTACTCAAGTGCCTCACCTCGCCCCTTTAACCGCTACAGAGCCTTTCACTATCACGTTCCTCTGAAAGGATGTTTGTTTTTCTGGTGCCAAGTGCCATTACCATCAATATCTACTTAAGGGTACTTGTATCTTTTATATTTATTACAAGGCCCTTTTTTATGATTCTCCAGAAAAATGCGGGTATTTATTTTTCTCTGATGGTATCGTTTTTCAACTTCAGCATGGGTCTAGACTTTTATTAATTTTGTATACATCTACAGGGTGAATTTTATTTTCGGTTGTGAATGTTTTCACAACAAATATAATTGCTATGTCTATAACAAAGGCTGTTTTTTTGGTTTTATTTATAAACAAGATGTCTGGTTTGTTATGTTGAATAGTCTTGTTAGTGACCATCATAGTATCCAAGTAAATTTTTATATCTTCGTTCTCCAAGCAGGCGCTTGGTTGATATTTGTAGTATGGTGTAATATTACTTACTAAATTGTATTTATAGCATATCTCGTTATGGATAACTTTGCCAATGTTATTATGCCGGTCTAAATATTGTTTGGGTGCAATGACACTGCATCCACCGCAGATATGCTGTATAGTCTCCTGTTTCATATTGCATACACGACAGAGCTCTGATGGTATTTCTTGCTTCATGACATGTTTAATGTAAAATCTTGTGGCTATTACCTGATCTTGTATTGCTGATATCATGCCTTCAGTTTCTCGGGTTAAGCCACCTTTCATCAGATAGAGCACTGACGATACCCCATTTACATCATTGCTCCTTAAAGTTGCAAAAAAGCTTCCATGTAGTCTTTTGTTCCCATTCCTGAAGAAGCGTTTCAATTGATATGTCATGAAGAAGTGGTTCAATATTTGAGAGGTTTAAAGGTGTATAGTGGGTGTCTAACCTCATTAGTATCTTGTATAGAGGTAAGGTACTATTCCTACGAAAAATTCAATTAATTTTTCTCTCTGCTTCAGGTGAGCTATCTCTATTGAAATTACTCCCCTTCCCCCCTTTCTCCTTATGTTTATCCTTGCCATGGAAGATTTTGGATGGTGACTACGGAACGCTGTAAGTAGTGTTCTAATCACTCGGTCTGCGGCTTTTAGATCCGTCCTAGACCATTTAAGAATACCAAACGTATAGATTATTATTGGTATTGCCCAGGAATTAATCGCCGACATTGTGTTCTTTGCGTTCAGTTTAGTTTTAAGAATTGTTCTTACGCGTTCTTTAACTTTGCTTAGGCAGTGCGCCTTCATTTCTGCCATTTTAATATTGAAGGTTTGCTGAAATCCCAAGTATTTATATGATTCCTCTTTGCTGAGCTCACTTATAAATATTCCGTCGTACAGTACAGTGCAACCTTCTTGTTCTATTTTTCCCTATTTGACACTGAGTTTTGCACAGTTTTCTAGACCGAATTCCATCTTGATAGACTTACTAAAATGAGTGACCAATTCCAATTCACCTGTTAGTTGTTGGTCGTTTGCAGCGTACAGATTGAGGTCATCCATGTAGAACAAGTGTGATAGCCTAACTCCATCACCCATTTGATATCCGTATGAGCTGTCATTAAGCATATTGCTGAGTGGATTTAATGCCAAACAGAACCACAGTGGACACTAACTATCACCCTGAAATATTCCTCTTCTGATATTGATATGCTGCGTCGTGCGTGCCAATATCCCCGATCTTATTGTTAGTTTAGTCTTCCATTCCTTCATACATTGTTTTAACAACTCTATAACATCCGCATTTACTCTGTGTAATTCAAGTGATCTTATGAACCAACTGTGAGCTACAGAGTCATATACCTTGCGGTAATCTATTCATGCTACTGATAAATTGCGTTGCTTATTTCGTGCATGATTTGTGACAATGGAATCAATAACTAGTAGCTCCCTCGTACCTTGTGCTATCTTTCTACCCTTATTTTGTTCCCGCGCCATAAGATTATTTTGAACTATGTGTTTTTCAACATGATAACTTAACACGTCCGTAAGTATTTTATACAGCGTGGGCAGGCAGATTATCGGGCGATAGTTTTCAGCTTGTCTTCTATCATTTCCCTTTGGAAGCATGTATGCTACCCCCTTCAGCAGGAAATTGGAAAGTAGAGGAGGAGTATGAAGAATATCATTTAACTGTTTTGCCAAGATATTATGGGTAGCTGAAAAATATTTCCACCAATAGTTGGGTAATTTTTCGGGTCCTGGAGCTTTCCAATTATGCGTTTTTCTTATGATTTGTTTGACAGTTTCAAGATCTATAAGTATTTCTTTCATTTGTGGAATTTTACTTAGCCTCTCTGCCGAGTATCTCGAAATTAAATATCAATAATAGGTAAAAATAAATAATATTGACAGTGCAACTCCGCTTTGAAAACTAAATTTGCAAATGTCAGCCCGTGAAACATATTAGAACATATTATTGTGAAATGTGCCAAAACCTACGCTTGTGATTGGTTGGAATGGATTAGGCGCTATTTGCAACGCATTAGAAATGGATTTAGTAGAATTTCACTCTCAGGCGAGTTTTTCTATAGTATTTTATATAGAACTAGCGTGCTTTTGGACACAACTATTGAATAGTTTGATAGAAAACAAATTTTTAGCCCAAAAATGGATTTGAGGAGAGGGGGGATGGATTGGACCATAGGGTGGTTATATAACACATAATAAATACATTAATTTTCTACTGAAGATGCTGGGAGAAAATTCTAGAACATAATACAGCAATTTAAAATAGACTATAATGCTCTTTTTCGCTGCATAAACTATAGTTTATATTGCCCACATGCATGCTATCACCTGCGGGATTCTAAAATAATAGCCTTGTCTAATAATGGATGGCAAATTTCAGTTAGTGGTTATTTTTACATAATAGGATTGAAAATCATTTATGTTGTGTTTAGTTACTGTTTTTCTGTTATTGACTTTATTTATCTATTTAATCTATTTTTATAAGTCTAGCTAGTGTTTACCGAAGAAACGATAACAAATGATATACTAGGTATAAAAATTAATTATGTATTAGATAACCTCACCAACCAAATCTCACATAAGTGAGGTTTGGTCATTTAGTGATCCGTCGCACTCTTATCGTAAAGATGTTTCTATTAGGTTACGGCCTTTTCAATGTTCTTCAATATTCCAAAATGTTATCCTTTGTGTGTGTGACTCTAAAGAGTTCAAACTCGAACTAAAAACGCGTCAGATATTTGCATGTCCTTCCTCCAAAGGGGAAGCTGACAGTATTGTCCGATCGAAGGCTATGCCATCAATCTTATTACTTTATTTACACACCTCGTATATTTCATACCTTTTAACTTCCTAGTAAAATAGAAATATAAACAGTTAGTCTCCCCTTTTATGATTTGTACGTATGTACCACCAGGTTAGGCGCTAGTCTCATAAAATAGTAATGTAAACAATGACCACTCATAAACAGTATTTCAATCATTGTACTATATTACTTTCGTCTTTCAATTAGAGAAAAATAATTCTATAGCTACAAAGGTGTTTTTTATCGAAACTTCAGAAAACAAAGAGAAAACATTTAACTCGACAAGTTTTTTAGTGATCTGATTAAAAAATATATTTTCAATTCAAAATTATAATAGGTAATCAAATATAGGTATTATACAAAAACTCAATACAAATTCTATAAAAAATTATTGAGCAACTCCAGACAACAGTCGACGTCAACTACGAAGACCAATATCAACACAAAGAAATATTTCTGAGTCTAATGTCAGGGTAAGACATACGACTTAAGTTGTTGAATCTTGTGCATTCCCATGAGTTATTCCCATGGTTATTCTTAAGAAATCTTTAAGAAACCAACTGCTTTTGCAAAACGATATCGCTGTACATAACTGAAAAGAGCCGTGGACGTGATATGTGAATTACTGGAATATAATGCTGGAAATAATTAATAGAAAGTTTATTACACACAGAGGACAAAATTGAAAAATCGAAGGAACAAACAGAACATAATAGTAGAGGAATCAATAAAGGATGATACTACGACAAAATGGTTAAAAGGAGAAGAGAATCATTTAAAGATCAATTTAAAAGTTTAAGAGTTTAAATCCAGTTATGATGCTGGACAAAACGACGAAAATCTGGATATCGAAAATAAATAACATTTAAGACGAACAAGTTGACGCATATGGATTAAGATGAAAAGGGATAGATTAGTCAGAAGGGTGTGGTAGGGAAGAGTCAACAGGGAGGTCAATTAGAACATAAAATAACAAGATTTAGAAAATGTTATTACAAAAATCAAAAATAATGGCAAAAGAAAAAAAATAACATCTAAGATTCAAGAAGATATTTTACTTTTTTAATTTATAGCCATCAGTTATGTCAATATGCAATCAAGACAACTAGAGTAAAACTATCTACGGTTATGTAGATTAGTAGTAGTTTTTAAACTAATTTTGAAAATACCTTAATTGACTTATCCAGTCAAAATCATTTGAATTCACAATATGTAAATCAACTAGATTTTGTGTCACATCTCTCGAATGTACTTCAATAACAATCAAGGCAGATAAAATTTCTCGTTGCAAGAAGGTCAGATTCCCTTTAACCAGTCCTCTTAGTGCATCCAGATTAACAATTATAACACCATCCAGGAAATCCGAAAGGGCGTTATTGGCGATACCTCTTTCAACTCCCGCAGTCCAAAAAGTTTGACTGCAAGCAATGACAACCTGGCCTGGCCAGCATAAAACCCATTCTATAAATGCAATTTATTTCACTTGTCTTGCTTTATACTTAATATTAAACTACCTTTTCTTTCCTTGTTTTCCATGTCAGCCAACGAGTCTCCCAGAGTCGTTCTGAGAGTATTTCTCATAGTATCTTCTACAACCAATAACCAATTTTCAACGTTACCAACAGGGTAAAGAGGCGGACTAAGCATAACACACTCGTCTTCAGCCGAAAACATTTCTGTAATTTTAAGATCTTCTTCAAATGTAAGCTGAAACAAAAAAATAACAATTATCTATTAATACTATTAAATGATGAAAATAATACACGTGTTATGAATTAAAGCTAATTGTTGCACGGACACCTTACCATTGTTTACTATAAAAATTAAAACTTTCAACGAATTTTCGTCATTAGTTTTTCATTTTTGTCTTCCTAATTTTGGACGACTTTGTTGCCGCCTGTACCATTGAATCTTGTCACTGCTTTTGAAACTGTTGACTTAGTGATGTTTTTATTCGGATGTACTTCATTAAATACTAGGCAAACTTCAGCATAAGTGCGTTTTCTGTCATCGTATCCAACAATTGTTAGTATTTCAATTATTTCTCTTACAGTTAAATACATATTAATTCCATATAAAAATCGAAATTCACAAATTGACGTTAACAGTTGTGAAGTGTAATCAAATACTTCATCTGTCATCCATTGTTTCATAGCCAACTAGACGAAATATATATTTACCATAAAACAGACCGAAACACCTTTTAGCCATGTTATAAAATCTGTTAAATAAACCGTACAATATTTACCTCATTGAATTCGGAAAAAATGTTCTTTTCAACGCGACAAGAAAAGAAGAAAATATAGCCAAACACTGGCAAACATTTCATGATATAGGAAAATAGAAATGTTCCTATTGTAATGTGAGCATTACAACATAAAAGCAGACAGTATATTTTTGAAATGCGACGTTATTCAACTTTTTAATGCATGGGTGCTTGTTCGATAACTTCATTAAAGTATATAGGACCATATAGTTATTGAAATAATTCTAGAAGAATTTTATCAATCTTCTGGTCTCTCATATTCTACAGCAAACTCTAAAAATTCCTTTTTCCTTTTCGACGCGTTAGATTCTACGACCATAATGGACCTTGATGAATCTTGAAGTAATACACCCATTCCTAAAGGCAAACAATACTCTTCTATCTTCCTGGAATCTGGATTTTATTGGTCGCTTTAAAACTATGTAAGCCTTGCACAAAATATCCGATTATCGGTTACCAATAAATTCCGATCAGCACCCCTCAAGGGTTTTTATAACCTTAGTAAATTTAAACTTAACCAAACAGAATCTCTAGAAATATTCCGAATCATAAGTAACCACCACATAAGATTTCTCAAAATGCATCCGGCATTACTCAGCCTGATTAATAGAGTAATTCTGAATTGGCAAATTCGAATAGCCTTGCCGAGATCAGAAGGAATAGTAACCCTCATAAAAGATTCCCGGTCGAGGTGATAAGGGATCGTTATCACCTCCTCCGTAAAAACGTGGTGTTACAAAATCTCACATAAGTTTGATTAATCTTAAACGATTAAGGCAAAATAATATAGATTTTGATTGAAGAACTTGAAACATCAGAATACTAAACAACAAAGAAAGGTTATGGCTCCTCAGAATAACCTTATCAATGAAGATAAAATTATGATAAGAAACCAAAACGCTTAAATAGGTAAAGAAGACGAATACGTGGAAATAACTAAAACATATTCTTCACAGATAAACTAACAAGAATGATAGAAAGTTGATTGACAACTACATTTCGGTAAAAGGACATTCATAAACAGACGCGCTTTTTACAAGATGAGAACAATATAAATCAAATTGACAACGTAATTATAAATAAAAGAGTTGCAACCAGACTTGCTTCTTGAGCAAAGGAGAGCTGATCAGGGAGCTAGCTGTACGGATTAGCAGAAACAGACAAAAACTATATACACCCTGAATAATAGAAGAACTGAAAATTCTAGAAATAAAATTCACAATGAAAGAGATAAATGAGCGATTAATACTAAGAAAATGAAATGAAACAATAGAAGAAAAATGATCAATCCCAAGGCAACTACACTAGACATGACATAAGAAGTCCTAGGTAGTAAACGACAAGAAAAGAAGAGTGATGGCTTGATGAAGATTGCTAACATGCCATAAACAACATATATCGATATTCCAATGAACCAGGTTCGCTTAGTGAAACTGAAACAAATTTAAATACAGTTTAAACGATTTGGTTAGAGCATTACAATTGATGTTTTATAAGGATGAGGGATGGACATTTAAGTATAAGGGACGGACTTATAATGATAAGAGAATGACATTTGGCTATAAAGTGCCTTGACTGTTAAGGGAACGTTGCAGAAATCGTATTTGGGAGGGTCAATTTTTTGGGATTTTATTTGTGGGAGAATCTACAGTGGCTTATTTTAAGCTTTTACCAATTTGCGGAGAATGCTCTGCCAGGGAAAATATATAATGTCAACTTTACAAATTAGCAGCTTTATAGCTCTTAGCATATTGAGTCTGACAAGGTTGTTTCAATAATTCTGAGTAATATTTTTCACATGGTCATTTTCTAGAGAGTTTGGATCATAGAAATTAAAGTTGAATGGTAGGAAGGAGGCGGCAGTTACAGAGCGCTTAGCGAAATGGTACGCATCCTTTTTTGCCCTTGTGACCAGGTCACCAGGCAAATCTCAAAATAATGCATCGGCCGTTAATAATTTCAATTAGATTTAGTATATTAACTGCAACTAGGTTAAAAGATGAATTATATTGACCCATCAACTTCAGAGCACTACCATATGCGAGTCACTAAATATTATCCAGGAATGATGGGCAAGAGATAATGTAATCGAGTACGTGGTCGATAGCCACCAGTTCTGCAGTTAATATACTGGCGTAAATCGGTATTTTGAATCCGAAGGTAAAACTGCCATGTATAAAACTGCAACCTATACCCAACCTTCATTTGGATCCGTCTATAAAAATAGTTTCACAAAGTGCTAGATGTCCTATTAATGAATTGACATATATGAAGTAGATTGTGCTACAAGTATATGGCTTGTGTCTCACCAGGGAATAGTCGACATGTTAAGACTTTAACAGCCAAGAAAGGCGTTAATACAAGTTAAGCTGGGATGAGTTATATGTGTAAAATCAAGCCGTTCCCCGATCTCTCGATAGTGTTAACCAATATTGCGGATGAAGAAGGAAATGGAAGAATGGAATGGTTGAATGGTTGAAGATTGGTGAGCGGAAAAATATCGATTGGACCGTAGTCAAAAGTTATAACCACATATTGAACGCGTATTTCAGAAGTAATTAATTCCTTTTAAAATTGAGAAGTTCTATCCCTCTGATAATATCGAGGTTTGGAATTGGGCTGATGCAAAAAACCCAGCTGACAATCTAATAGCCGAATTCTGAAAGACATCTGAATTCTAAAAGACATCCTTGTGGCGAAGATAGCTCTCCAAGGAGCAGAGACATAAATGTTACTGCCATAGTCAATCTTGGGTCCTATTATTGATTTATAAAGTTTCTGGAGGAAGTGATATTGTTAACCCCCGGATGAGTTGGATAATATACTTATGATATTCATGAATACTTATTACATACAATGAAAAAATGCAATAATATACAATAAAAAAAAATTAGTAGTGGACTTAAGTGTGCCCATGTGTTTTACTTCCGTATGTCAAAACAGGCAGCACGCACTGATCAAAAACATTTCAATTCAGAAAAAGTGGGAGTTTATTCATCGATGTGAACTATCGCTGTAGTACTTAATCCACTTCTGAATCCTACTTGCTCTCTTGATTGTGCGTCATTCAATGTTCTTAATATTCTTTTAGATATTATATTGGTGAAAATTGTGTACATTACTGCTAGGAGGCTTATTGCGCGGTAGTTTTAGCAGACTCATTTCAGCATTTTTCCATAGATTTGGTATTTTATGTCCTTTGATGTATTTTGTGTACAATTTTGCCAGTATTTTATGTAAAGTTCGACTACCAGCTTTTAACATTTTAACCATAACACTGTCTTTTCCTGAAGCCTTTCCATTCTTTATCGCTATAACATTTGTCATTTGATCCAACAAGATATCTGGCATTTCCCTTCCGTGGGTATTGCTGCTAGTCTTCATATAACTTTGAATAAAATGTTCTAATAATTTCTAACATTTCCATAAGCTCCCTGCACACTATGATATCCTCACGCATTAAAGTAAATATTTCTGTCCTATGATTTATCAGCTTGTGTTTAGCTTTGTTTATTCTTTTGTTTTCTTCTAGTGTTTTTGCACTACCTATATGTTGAATGCACGCGTTTCCTCTCGAATACGCTTTCTTGTAGTTTTGTAAAGCTCGACTGTGCCAAAAGGACTCCCTGCATTCCTCATTTTCCGCCGTTTGACTGTTTAAAACTTTTTTGATCTGATCTGTTATTTCCATCTCCTCTGAGTCTCAGGCGCATCACGTCGAGCATCAGTTCTCGATAACTGAAATTAAGCGACCTCGGTCACGGTTGAAACCTAGATTGGCGATCGTTATATAGACCACCCAAGCCAACCCAACCCAACCCAAACCAACTCAACCAAACCAATATAACAAACTAAATCCAACGAATTAAGCCAGTAACCAACTCAGCCTAGGATGACATGGAATTTTATATATACTTTCTATTATAAATATATTTTTATTGGCGTGCAAAATAGATTCCATATGTACTAATACAAACTCTATAACTCTTACCCTAGCTATATTCTCGAAACATTTTCGGAGATGTGGTTGTACGGCCAGTGGATTACGTGCTTGAGACAGAATTTCCAGTAGTTCATCGTCGCTAAGGAAATATAATCGTGGAAACGTAATCCTTTTAGTTTCCAAGTATTCGGATAAACCTTTTTGAACTACTTGCAAAACATGATTTGCATCCTTGAGACTCTCTAAGAGTCTCCTATCCCCACAGTATTCAATTACCTATAAAAACAGTATAATAAAGAAGGAACGGGTGAATATAAAAAAAAACTTACATTGGGTATATCCAAAGCATTTCTCATAATTCTCTTCCAAGTGCGTTCCATAGTTTTGTATTTTTTACTTTCCACTGGTAATTGTTTTGTTATATCGTCACTGGTAAAAATGGGTTCCAAATACATCCACTGCCTAAAATATTTACCCAAAAATATATATTTTCGTATCAGTGGTAGAGTATTATTATTACTTTTGTACGTCCATCCACTCTTCAATTACATCTGCGGTTATTTTTAATTTCTCCTCCCATTCATTAATCTTGGCTTCAAATGGCCCTTTAAATGGGCTGAAGGAGATCTGTTGTGTCATGACAATGTGATCGTCTAACATTTGTTGTTGCTCTTCAGATATTTTCATTATGTATGTGCCTGAAATAATAGCAATGGCGTATTTCGAGTTCTGAACAATATTAACATTATTTAATTGCATTAATGTGCCATTTGGCAATAAGAGATATATATCAAAAAACAACTCTTACAGTGGCGGCTCGTGAGAGAGGGCGTTGGGGTGCCGGCTCTCCAGCATTTATCACAGTAAACAATTTTTTAGAGCAAAATACCATATTTTATTTCCGTTCAGTTTATTTCCTTTAATTTATTTTCCTGGTTCACCTCCTGTATAGGGTTTTAATAGCAAGCAAAGTAAAAAGTCGGAAGAGGAAAGCAAAAAAATTTTCAGCAGCACTATTTTCTTCTACGCCCTCCTACTTTAAAAACCCACGAGCCGCTACCACGCTTATAAATATACAAGATTCGACAAAAAAAACAAAAATGGAATGAAAGAAAACTTTGAAAGAAAACTTGTGTGGGAAGATTCAAGTACGAAAATTGGAGACGAAAAACGTTTAGGCTCTTAATTGGGAAGTATACCAAACATGAAGTAACTAATAAGACTGGAAGACTGTTAATAGACTTTGCACAAGGGAAGAAAATAATAATAAAAAGCACATATTTTCACTTAAAAGAAATACATAAAAGGGACACGTATCTCCGGATGAAAAGATCATAAATCAAATAGAGCATGTAATAGGTGAGAAGGAAGAACAAATTTGCATTACAAAACTAAAAGACACGGATGACGATTCTCATCATTTTCTGGTGGGTGGTAAATATAAAGCAGACAATATCTGGCGTGAAGAACCAAAGAAAGATAATTAAGGAAAAGAAAAAATATTTAGATTAAAGAATAAAGAAAGAAAAAAAAAGACAAAGGTAACAGTATATACAAACTCGAAGAGATTTACCACTAAGCATCGAACCAAAATATCAATTTCTCAATGCGCGTTTCGTGAACCATGTTAGCATCATGATTATCATCAGGAGATGAGAAAATATAAGGGAATGATTAGGGAAACTAGCGAAAGGTTAAGGAAAAGTACAAGAAAAAATTAGTTAAGTTAGTTTGAATATAAGCCAATTGGTAGGAGAAAAATAGTACAATTAAGACTATGGAAGGAATATTTCAATGAATTGATAAATGCACATATAAGCCTTAGTGGTAAAAGTGGTAAAAGAAAGTAGTTTGGTAAAGAAAATGAATTGATAAATGCACATTAAGGGATGAATAATAAGACATATAACATGTTGGAAATCAACAACAGGTAGGACCTCCAGCATTAGCACATATGGGACGGATTATAGCAATTTTACAGATTAACAAGAATCTAAGCAACGATGGGATAAGGCTGCAATGCTGAAGTATGGAGAAGAAAAGCTGATCCAGCATTTAGAAACATTGTTGGAATATGTTTGAATGAAATAAAGGTTACGAACGACATGGAACTAAGCGCTCCTGTAGCACCCTATGAGAAAGGGAAAAGAATATAGCAGTTAAAAGGTTTAAAAGGGATATAGAAGTTATAGAGGTATAGCACTACTGAATATAGCCTATAAGCTACTTGCGATGTGTATTAAGGATAAGCTGATAGGAATACTGGGGACATGATAGGAGAATATTAAACTGGGTTCAGTTTAAGTGACACAAACAGAAGCTTAAGTGCGTTTTGACAAATATTTAAAGCTACGCTGGTAGAGTGAAATGTTAGGCAATATTTAAATGAAAAAGTTCTTATTTTTAATCGAAAATCAAATTTGTTTTTCAACTTTTTTATGCCTTTCAAAAAGTACAACTTGTTGAAATTTGCGAAATACTCAACTATTTCGACAGACGATTATCTCTTCATATGAGGTGAATTTGTTTCTAGCCAGCTATTTCTTTATGTCTGGAAAAAGAAGGAAGCCGATACGCAATTAGTAGCATAAAATGTCCAGGTTTGTTGCAACGGCACTATTTTCTTTACCAAATGAGGGCGTTTTTTTTATTACATTTTCGTGAATTTTGACCAAAATGCAGCAAAATACCCGCCTGTGATTATCTTTCCATTTTTCCAAATAGTGGATGAAGATGCTTTCATGTGAATCTCAGAAGACAATAACCATGGCCTTTCGGGTCCATGTTCGCAGGGTAAAAACCATTGTTTTTTTTTTAATGTTTCTTCATTTCTGGTGTGGATCAATCCAAATTTCATTAGCAGTTACGAATCACCGCAGAAACAAAAAGAAAGATAAATTGACATGTGACTACAGTGCCACTGGCGAATCGTAGAATGGACAATTCTGAATGGTACACAACCATTTGCTTGTCAGAAGTATTTCAAGAAATAAAAAAAAACAACAAGCAACGCAGGATCATTCTTCGCCATAACAACGCGAGCTCCCACACCGAGCTCTCGGATCGAACAACTCAACATTTGACTGGTCAAAATATTGAATTGATGGATCATCCGCCGTACAGTTCTTATTTGGCATCGAATGATTTATTTTTGTTCTTTTGTTCTTGTTCGTAAATAATAAACTAGGTGTTCAAAGATTTTCGACGCCAGAAGAAGCCATTGATGTGTTCAAAATGCATATTTTGGAAATACCTCAATCGGAATGAAGAAGGTGCTATGAAAATTTGTTCAAATATATGCAAAAGTGTATCGATTATCGTCGAGAATATTTTAAAAAAACAATAAAACCATTTTCAATGATAAATATTTGTTTTTATTTATTATTCCGGATATATAAATAGCAACCCTCTTATATGCCTGCAATTCATCGAGCGCTACTAGAAAGAAAACTACTTTTCAGAAATACAATCACCTCTGCGATCGCTCCGCATGCAAAGTACGCTCTATTGGCAAAGTGTGATTTTTCACTTTATCCTCGTACATTTATGCCGTATCCGAAGTATCACATGCGTGTATCAAAATGCGGACAAGTGACACATAACAGTAAGTTAATATGTAAAGAACTTCTACATCTCCATCTCCAAACGAGGTTTCTACAAACGACTTCTAAAGATGAAACTGATTTCCAAAACTGAAGGTAAATATGTCACTGCTCCTGGATTTGTATCATTCACTCAAAAACATACCTGAATTTTTATACGGTGTAATTTCTAAAAGATTATCATCCCATTGAGCCATCATTTTCTCCAAAGTTTGTTCAATAGTATATTCTTTTGTTGCTGATTCAGCAATAACCTTAATATTCTCTGCGTAATCTTCAACGCCCAACTTTAAAACGTCATGAAAAGTTGTAGTGGTAGACCAGATCAATTCGATACCTAAAGAGCAGTAATTTTCACTTAATATCATCTATAAGAGAACAACGAAAAACGGTACCAGTTTCTTCGGAAAATTTATCCCAATGTCTTTGTCTCATTCCAGGATTTCGCAAGCATTGAAGTAATGGTATTAGGGGTTTAAAGTTATCTATTTCATTACGCATATATATTGCTACACCCTACAAAGTGTTATTTACAACAAATAATTTGAAAATAGATTTGAGCATAATGAGTTTCACCTGAACGTTTTCGATATCCGCAAACACTTTGATCAAACGAACCATCATTTTATACATATCGGTTACCGTTCCTTCTATTGCATCTGCATCTATATTTAAAATTGGATTATCCATCCACATTTCATATGCACGTAACCAATCTAAAAAGTGTAAGTTGTTATATTAACATATGAATACACGATTACTGACATGGAAAGTGTAACAAGCAGGAGCTGATTTTTATTTTTAACCATAAGTTTATATAACAAGGAGAAAACAATTAAAATTTGAGAATTAAACACCCAGGATATTTAAAGTTTTTTAATGATTTTGCTAATAAAATGTTTAAATAGTCCAACAACTAATTTACTAAACTACTGAAATAAGAATGGTTAGTAGAAAAAATGCCAAGAAATTGAGGAACAAAGACCGAATGTGGAAACTATCGAGGAATAACGCTTCTCAATGCAGCATACAAGAATGTAGCAACTTATGTATAAAGTTTACTAACTACAAAAATGGAGGACGCTAAAGAAGAATGTCAGGCTGGTTTCAGTAGGGGGGATAGGTCGTATTCAAATATTTGCACTTGCAGCTACGAACATAAAAAAATTGTATGTAGAGTTTATAGATTTTAAACATGCACTTAATATGATCGAGAGAGCCGAACTAAATGTAGCACTGAAGAAACTAGGAGTTAAGAAGGAAATAAATAAAAACGAACACTATAAGAAAGATCAAAGCTGCCTGCCTGGGAAGGAGTTGACAGAAAATGTTGATGTTGAAAAAGGTCTAAAACGAGACGATTAACTACCCTGATTATTATTTATTTATGTGTTAGAAAGTGCAATAAGAAATGTAAATGTTATTTAAAGTAGATTGAATTGGAAATCTACCATAATACCAGTTTTATACCAAACCATATAACAAAGTTTTGCTTTTGCTGATAATATAATGCTAATAACTAGAAATCTACGAGAATTACAAGAAATTTATTCCGATTGCAAGCAACAATACTAGATATGCTATTAGAGATTAATGAAAAAAACTAAATATATGAAATAAATGTCTAAACATAATAAATTGGAGATGAGAACAACTAAGGGGTAGGTATTCAAATTAAAAGAAGTAGAGTCGTTTACATTCTTAGGCACAAATTCTAGTAGAAAATCGAATGTACTAAGTGAAATAAGGAAACGAATGTTAAAAGGAAACAAATGTATATATGAACTCTGTAAATTAATCAATAGCATAATAAAGCTATGAATATATGAATCCATTCTAAAACCAGTTGTACTGTTTTGTATGGAGGTAGGGTGGGACTAAAAAAATAGATGGTTGTGTGGGAAGGTGAATGTTTAAGAAAAATATATAAAGCTAAACAAATTGGAGATGGGAATGGAAAAGGATAACAAGCAATGAGTTGCGAAAATTGTACAAACAGCTCGACATAATAGTGCACATAAAAATACAGAAGCTGAATTCCGTCTGAATAAGACGAGATACCATATGATACAATACAATATATCGCGATTATTTTCACACTTGGCATCAATAGAATTAAATAATTTGTTTTTTCTTGAGGTACAATTGAAGCTATTCCAAGTTAACCGTATCTTACATCTTTTCAAAACAGCTTAAAGAAACTCCACAAGCATGCGACTGCGCATTGTTGAAAAATTGGATCGATTAGCTAATTAAGCCAATGAAGAACATACAACGCCTCTACTTTTTCAAGATAAGTTGCATTATTATGTTGCATTTAATAAAGACTGGAGATGACTTCCTTTCATAATCTATAGTACCCAATACCATAATCTAGTGCAGTTCGATGATCATGCTACTCGACATCAAACTAAGATAAACGGCGTTCTCCACATCGGCATCCTGCCCTTCTTCGGTCATCATATCCACCAAAACAGAATCGGGATTCATCACTAAATTCAACTTGATGCTTATCAACGTATAGAATGATATCATTCTCTTCACACTGTACCGTTGCCATCAATGATGACTTGAGGAATATTGAGGTATATTGAAAGTGGACCCAATAATGTTGTAGTACAAATGACCTTATAACTTATACTCCTAATGACCAATTAGCCACAGATCAAGTTGACGATAATCGGTCCCTGATGGTGATAAGTCTTAGACATCGATTTTATATGACGTTTATACACCGTCGAATCGACGTCAGATCTTAAATTTTTGGTATTATCAAACGATTACCAATTTCTCGAAATAAAAAAACCCTCGCATAATTGATACATTATGTTTACTCGTGTTTTAGGTATTTTAGTATTATTAAAACTAACTGATACACATTTCAAAAGTAGAACAAAAATCTTTGAAACAATGATACTTAATTTCTTTGTCAGTTCGTATATAATCTATACAGAAATATTTAAATACCTATATTGTTTTCAGCATAATTACCTGAAGCTGTTACCCATAAATTTTTATATGGTTCAAACTCCTTTATTAATTTATTTAGATTTTCAAAAGGAACTACAGGTGCACCAAACAACTTTTGTCTCTGATTAAGTAATTGTCCAAATTCTTGAGCTTCTTTCATCGCTTTCCAAGTTTTCCTTATCTCCAAAGCATATTCATGAGTCTGAGAAGAATAACGTACATAAAAAAAAAGAACACAATAATCGGTTTGCACTTTTTATTGTCCAACATATTTTATATGATCTTATCAACAACAGATATGAATACTTAAACAGAAATCTTGCAAAATAAGTAAGTTCATTTGAGACTGTTGAATTAACTTTTCATTCTACTTTCGTAGATTTTAAAAACTGATGTGTGAAACTGAATATTCGACTTTTTAGAGGGTAAGATAAGCTGAATTTTCCAATTAGCATAAGATGTAAAGAGTTATCAAACTAGTACTAAATATTTTTGTAAACCGCCATAGCAGCCATTTTTTCCCCCAAAATTGGCATTTATGTTTAGTATTGTTTGACAAATCATCATGAACAGATCTATAGTTGTACAGCGTATACAAAGTGTTCAAATTTATTACAAAAATAATTAATCTATTCATGCAACGTTTCGCGTCTTGCGTGAAATTTTTAGTTAACATAATCGACATACCGAGCTTATTATTCGTAATGTAATTCAAAAATTCAAATGTTAGTGTTTGTGATGCTAAGAATCCAACCTCATTTTTGGTTAAATGGCTGCCTAAATGAACAAAATTGTCGTACTTGGAGTGAAGAAAACCCACATGCTGTTCTTGAAAGACCTTTACATCCACAAAAATTAACAAATTGGTGTGGTTTATGGTCTAGATGTGTAATTGGATCGTACTTATTTGACAACGAAATAGAGAAAATTGACTGTCAATGGAGAACGCTACAGAAACATGATTACTGATTTTTTCTGCCATGAATTGGATAGTTTTGGCATGAATTAATATGAATGAATAGTCTGGCATGAATTAGATATTTTGTTAACGTTTCGGTTTCTTTTATTAAACCATTCTTAGAATGTTACAATTCTCCAATATATACTATTCTTATAAACAGTACAAATTTATATTTTAACACATACCCCCTTATATCTTAATATACTATAATAACATTATAAAAATATTAATATCTTAATATACTATATTAAAATTAAAATTGTGGTCATATCGTATTATCGTTATCGTTATATAGTTATTATCGTATCGTTTAGTTCTATGTTTCTAATGTTTTTTTATGTTCATTGATTGTGTTTTTTAAATATTGTTTAGTGTGGCCAATATATGAGCTTGAGCAATTTGAGCAATCGATTTTACAAATCAATTTTTTTGGTTCCATTTTGGGTGTTTGTGGTTTTAATGTTGTGGTTGAGATATTTTTCAGACTGTACAGGTTTTGTGTTCCAATTTGTATTAATGTTGCCGTCCTTATTGACTATTAATTTATGATTGCTACTATAATATTAATATAGTATATTGAGATAAAAGGAGATATATTTTAAAATATAAAGGTGTACTGTGTATAGGAATAGAATATTTTTTTATTATTACAATTGATCGAAACACCAAGAAAAAAAAAAAAAAATATATATATATATATATATATATATATATATATATATATATATATATATATATATATATATATATATATATATATATATATATATATATATATATAGCAACTAAAAGGATGTTTATACATAAGATACTGGACGGGTCGCGGGTGATTGATAGTGAAAGTTCTATTAGATATTAATGCACAGCTGCGAATATCTCAAAATAAGCAGCCCCGAACAAAGACAAAAATAAAACTAAATCTACTAAGCGTCTGACTTGAATGAAGCGGTTGAGTGGTCATGTCTGTTCACCAGTGGTGCGGCTGATATTTAAATTCTGGAACTAACCCCTCCAGTCTTAACCTCTAAACCATCATGGTTCAAACCTTTAATTCAAAGTTCAAGATAAAGCGTTCTACTAATTACAAAATTACCCCAGGAGGTAGACAATCCCCTGCCAGCTTTGCTGGTACAACCAAACTTTCGGATTCTGAGGCGTCCGGGCTTAAACGCAAAATCTTTCAGGAGTCGGAGACCTCTGGCCAACGCCTCAAACCGAAAACAAAAACTTTCTTTGGAACGGTAAATAGCAATTCTCTCCTGCGCCCAGGAAAACTACACCAATTGGGGCGAACATTGAATCAGCAAAAAATCAAATTTTAGCTTTGCAAGAAACCAGATTGACAGATAATAACACCTTGAAATTCGGCAGCTACAGACTTTTTAAAAGTAAAACCGACAAAAGAGCTGAAAAATACACCACATCCCAGTGTTGCTTTCGCTATCTCAAGAAACATTCTTGGTTCTATAACTAATGTCCAGCCAGTAAATAATACATTAATCAATGCACACCTCCCAGTTAACGAATAAAATAAATCTAATCCTGAAAAAGTAAATAAGTCCTGGGAAATTCTGGAAAAGACTATCTCTAAAATTCCCTTTAACCATGTACAAATCCTGGAGGGTGATTTCAACGCCCAACTAGGGGAAGAAAGAAAGTACAGGAAAACAGTCGGCAGTTTTCCCGCTCATAAATGAACTAACCATAATGGTAGAAGATTGGTTGAACTATATTTGCAGTTTAATCTAAAAATAATGTCAACCCATTTTAAAAAGAAAATAACAAAAAAAAAAGTCCTGGAGGTGCCCAAACACGTACATGGGTGAATTTCAAATTGATCATGTTGCCATTTCGTACCCCAATTATAAAGAGATTTTGAATGTTCAAGTCAGGAAAGGAGCTAACATAGACACGGATCACTACTATCTAATAAGTAAGAAAATAAACATCGAAGCTAATTAGACAAACTAAAAGAAAATATGAAAACAATCAACTTAATGAAACAGAAAAAGATTTCCAAAAAAATAACACCTAAAATTTTTACAAAACACTTAAAACTAATTATTTATTGATTTGTCCGTTACTTTGTGATAGTCCATTTTTTAAAAGGAATAAAACAATTTTTACTTTGTTATCTATCACTTTTAGTTTTAAACAAAATTTGTGTGAATATAGTTTCGTTCGACGAAATTATTTAACAAAGGCATAAAAATTCACACCGAGCATGGGAATTAAACCTGCTACCACGCTAGCTACCATCGGGTCACCATCTTAAATACATCGCCAACGCGACCGCTAGAGAAAACAAAATAAATATATATATATATATATATATATATATATATATATATATATATATATATATATATATAGAAATATTTTGAACAAATACTAAACTGTCCTGAGCCCTTAAACAAATTTCCAACACTAAACCCTAAACAAACAAACCCAGATTCACTACCACCGAATGAAGAAATAATTAGGCAAATCAAGCGGCTTAAAAATAACAAAGCTTCTGGTAAAGATGGAAACACTGCTGAACTTTTGAAATCCGCTGGTCCAGGTACAATCAAGGAAATAACCAAAATTCTACAAGAAGTTTGGCGAACCGAACGGATTCCGGAAGATTGGAAAGATGCTCTAATCCATTCACTACACAAGAAAGGAGATAGAGCGGATGTAAACAACTACAGAGGGATATCTCTTTTCCCAGTTTGTTACAAGATTCTATCTCAATGTCTACTAAACAGAGCACAGAGACAGTTAGAACCTAAAATTAGTGAATATCAAGCAGGTTTTCGACCGGGCACATCCTACCCTGAACAGATTCTGAATCTAAAGTTGATCCTAAGATATCAAGAACTGTACAATAAAAATCTCGTCTGTACATTTGCGGATTTCAAAAAAGCATATGATTCTATTGACCGCGAATCTTTATTCCAAATCTTGAAAGAAGAAGGACTAGATCTGAAAACGCTGCCAATTATTAAAGCAACATTAACTAACACAAGGTCAAAAGTTAAATTCATGGGTGACATCTCAGAACCCTTCGAAATTAAAATTGGAGTGAGACAAGGGGATGGACTCTCACCATTCTTATTTAACTGTGTTCTAGAAAAAGTAATACAGGAGTGGCGTGACAAAAAGTCGGCCCTAAATATTGATCAGCCCATTAAAATGGGGATAACCAACATCAAAATTGATTGTCTGGCATTTGCTAATGATCTAGCAGTTTTGACTCAAGATATATTCCCGGCACAAAAACAGATTGAAATCCTAAAAGAAACAGCAGAAAAAGTAGGACTCCAAATTTCCTTTGAAAAGACACAATACATGACCTGCAACAGACTAAGAACACCATTTCTAAAAACAAAATATGGTAACATCAGACGAGTCTCTCAACTGAAATATTTGGGTGAAATAATCAAGGAAAATGGGTTGGAAAAAGCGGCCAATAACGGTAGATGTCAAAAAATGGAAACGGCATTGAGACTTACATATTTATTTATAACAAAAAATGCATATCTAAAAACACAAAACTGAGACATTACAACACAGATATTAAACCAGAATGTCTATATGGGGCAGAAACGCTCATTTTGAATAGAAAGAGAGACATCGAGGACATTGAAAAGAAAGAAAGAAAAATCATAA
The DNA here is from genome assembly GCA_031761425.1 of Cosmopolites sordidus. NCBI lineage: Eukaryota > Metazoa > Arthropoda > Insecta > Coleoptera > Curculionidae > Cosmopolites > Cosmopolites sordidus. The sequence goes on from JARFXV010001925.1 coordinate 43,744, forward strand.
GAAAAATTTTAGGCTCCAAACAAATAAATAACACAACATACCAACTTCGAGAAAACCAGGAAATCAAACAATACACAGATATACATAGCGATATGAGAAAAAGAAGAGTTAAGTTTTACGGACACATAAAACGGATGAATCCGAGTAGGCTAACTTGACAAATGGTCGAATTTTATGAAAATAGGAGTAGAGGAGGAGTAGAATAGGAGTAGGAAAGAGGACCTAAGATCAGTAAATATTACACAAAGTGAAATTCAGAATAGAGGCTGTTTCAGACACAAGGTTAACGTTTGGAAGGTTGGCCAGAGAGCAAAATGTAGGAAGACTGGAACAACTTGGTCTGACGAAAGGAAAAAAGCTCATAGCGAAAGAATGAAATTAATATGGGCGCAAAGGAAGGCTAACAACAACAAACGCCTCTAATTATACTTCGCGTGTTCCACCAGGGTCCATACGTAAATAATAATAATAATAATAATAATAATAATAATAATAATAATAATAATAATAATAATAATAATAATAATAATAATAATAATAATAATAATAATAAGGTAATAAGAAAGGTTCAGAGTCAACATTCAACACTTTGTAACATACAACAACTAGAATCAAAAGAGTCCTACAAATATTTAGGAATACCCCAAAAGCATAAACTTGATCATAACCAGTTAAAGAAGGACTTTTCCACTCTATACCAAAAGAGACTTGCAAAACTTTTAAACACCAAACTGAACGGAGGAAACCTCATTAGAGCGATCAACGGTTGGGCGGTGCCAACTCTGACATATTCTTTTGGCATAGTTAAATGGTCAGAAACTGACCTTGATGAGCTCGATAGGTTGACGCGCCGAACATTGACAAAGTTCCGATGCCTGCATCCAAACTCATCTACGAAAAGACTATACATCCCAAGAAAGTTGGGGGGTAGAGGTCTTGTAAACGTAAAAAATCTCTGTCTCAATCAAGAAAATAGAATGAGAACACACTTCCTTGATTCAAACACTACGTTGATGAAATTGGTTGCAAATGAGGATCGGGGTTTCACCCCACTGAACCTAAATAAACGGAATCGTATTGATAGCAGAACAACGCTCACGGACTGCGTTCGAGAATGGAAAGGACAAACATTGCACGGAAGGTTTCCTAAGTCACTCGAAGATGACACCATTGACGAACAATTGTCTCTGAAGTGGCTGACCGATGGACTCTTGTACCCAGAAACAGAAGGTTTCGCGATATCTATTCAAGATAGGGTAACAAGAACAAAAAACTATGAAAAGCTCATACTGCATTTGGACGTAGTCGATAAGTGCAGGAAATGCGGTACTTTGGGGGAAACAATTGAGCACCTTATTGGCGGTTGCCCGGCCCTTGCTCCTAATGCTTATTTAGGACGGCATAATCAGCTGGCAAAAATTATACATCAACAAATTGCCAAAAAATACTCGCTATTAGAAAATGCACCTCCTCCATATTATAAGTACTCGCCTTCTCCTGTACTTGAATCATCCGATACCATTCTTTACTGGGACAGACCAATCACTACTGATCGAACGGTTGATTATAACAGGCCGGATATTGTTCTGATCAACAAAAAGGACAAGAGGGCTTTTATAATTGACATCGCAGTACCACTATCTCACAACATTAGAAAAACTGAGATAGAAAAATCCACAAAGTATGAAAATCTGGCATACGACTTGAAGAACCAGTGGAAACTGAGTAAGGTAGATGTAGTGCCCTTCGTTATATCCGCCGAAGGCCTGATAAGTAAGAGATTTTCAAAGAACCTCGAGAGCCTCGGGATCTCGAGATCGATTGCCATAGTGGGACAGCGTGCCGTGCTCTTGCAGACGTGTCACATTGTTCGTAAGATATTATGCTAGGGTGTGAGGAGCTGAATTGCTTTTTCATCTTGGCATTGGAATACCGGCCAGCATGAGCTGAGATTCTACAGTAAGGATGAGCAGAACAATAATAATAATAATAATAATAATAATAATAATAATTATAATTATAATAAAAATAATTATAATAAAAACAATATTATATAATATATAATAATATAATAAAGCCTGTGGCTGCTTATACGTTTGGTGTAATAAAGTGGTCTGACAGCTTTCTGAAAGCATTTGATCAGAAAATAAGAACCAAATTATCAAAACATCGTATGCATCACCCAAGAAGTTCCATCGAGCGGCTGTATTTGTCTCGACATATGGGAGGAAGAGGCTTACAGAACGTAGAAGTAATGTGCCGTCAACAGGAGGATCGGCTAAGATCCTATTTTCTCAGCCAAAATAGTAATCTTCATAGAGCTGCCTGTACACTGGATAGTAATTATAGTCGCCTCCGTCTAGCACAAGCAACTAATGAGGCAAGCCATATAACTTCCCAGGGACGTATTTCAGTTTGGAAAGGAAAGGAGCTCCATGGTCGCTTTGCAGCTCTCCTCGATTCTGAACACATTAATAAAAAATACTCTACAGAATGGCTCCGAACATCGGGAGTTTATGGAGAGGCAGAGGGTTTCCTATGTGCTATCCAAGATCAGGTCATAAGTACCAGGGCATATAAAAAACATATATTAGGACAAAATATCGATCCAAAATGTCGCTTATGTAAACAAGATTTAGAATCAATACAGCATATAAGCGGTGGGTGTCCTGCGTTGGCTCAAACAGACTATATGCAGAGATACATAAAGCATTATTGAAAAAATATGGTCTGTTGGACGAAGAGATACCTTATTATAAGTGGAAACCAGAACAGGTGTATATAAGTGAAACTGTAAAGATTTCGTGGGATACGGCAATGATTAGTGATCGGACGGTGGAGGCTAATCGGTCCGATATTATTATAATCGACACAAAGGCTCGCAAAGGACTTATTATCGATGTGGCGGTACCGTTGGACCACAATTTGACCAAGACCATTGCCGAGAAAAAACGAAAATATCAACCGTTAGCTGTAGAACTAACAGACATGTACAAACTCAGAGATGTCGACATTATACCAGTAGTAATATCTACAAATGGGCTGATAACAAACGACTGGAAAATCGCCAAAGACAAGCTTGAATTACATGATAGACATATGGCAGTCATGCAAAAGGCTGCTTTACTGGGTACACCAAATATAGTCAGAAAATTCTTAAGCTTGCATTGAGCCTCGGCTGAACCCTCTTGTTGAGCGCAAACATTGTAGTCTTGGGTTACAAACTCCGGCTACCGTGGATATGAATAAAATATAAGATGAACATAATAATAATAATAATAATAATAATAATATCTGATGACTATGAAAAAGCGGCACCTTGGATTAAAACAATTGAACAGCACACAACTGCTCTCCCAGAAATGGAGTTTAACGATTTCACGGCGACTGACATTTGCACCGCCGTCAAGAAAACTCATAACTGGAAAGCTCCTGGACCAGATGGACTACATAACTTCTGGATTAAAAACTTTACGGCGGCCCACCGCCCACTTGCTAGTGCATTTAAAGAGGTAATGATAAATCCTGATATTTTCCCGAATTTTTTAATGGAAGGCAATACATATCTTCTGTACAAAAAGGGTGATGCTAAGCAACCCAATAACTACAGACCCATCACGTGTCTGTCAGTATTTTATAAATTGTTGACAGCCCTAATCAATGAAAAAATTTACAAACATTGTGATGAAAACAATATTTTTGAAGAAGAGCAGAAAGGATGTATAAGAGCAAGTATGGGATGCAAGGAACAGCTAACGATCGATGCTGTAGTTCTCGAACAAGCGCGGAAAAGAAAACGCAACCTAAACATCTGCTATATAGACTACAGGAAAGCCTTCGATAGTGTTCCACACGATTGGTTACTAGAAGTCCTGAAGATTTATAAAATAAGCCCTCCCATCATTAACTCCTTAAGGTGCCTAATGGGGAAATGGAAAACAAATCTCTTTATCGACCAACAATGCATTACAACTGCGAATATCGAGAGAGGAATTTTTCAGGGAGATTCCTTTTCTCCAGTTTGGTTTTGTCTAGCCCTAAACCCTATGTCTACATTACTGAACAACAGTAATATAGGATATAAACTAAACATGAGGAATCCACGAAAGCTCTCGCACCTACTATATATGGATGACCTTAAACTCTATGGAGAAACTAGAGAAAAACTAAACTCGTTAATAAAAATGGTCGAAGAATTTAGTAGGGATATCAAGATGTCATTCGGACTTGATAAATGCTCTACCATTAGCATTCAAAAAGGAATAGTCAACAATCAACATTCAACACACTGTAACATACAACAACTGGCACCAGAAGAATCCTATAAATATTTAGGTATACCTCAAAACGAGAAATTTAACCATAGCCAGTTAAAGAAAGACTTTTCTACTATGTACGAAAAGAGGCCTACAAAACTTTTAAATACCAAACTGAACAGTGGAAACCTGATTAGAGCGATCAATGGATGGGCAGTGCCAACTCTGACCTATTCCTTTGGTATTGTTAAATGGTCAGAAACAGACCTTGATGGACTGGATAGATTAACACGTCGAACATTGACAAAATTCCGATGTCTGCATCCAAATTCATCTATGAAGCGACTGTACATTCCAAGAAAGTTGGGAGGCAGAGGCCTCGTGAACATTAAGAACCTTTGTCTGAACCAGGAGAGTAAGATGAGAGAACGCTTCATTAATTCAAGCAGCACGCTAATGAAGTTGGTTGCTAAGGAGGACCGGGGTTTCACCCCGTTGAACCTAGATAAATTGAATCGTGTTGATGGCCGAACAACACTTACGGATTGTGTCCGTGAATGGAAACAACAGACACTGCATGGACGGTATCCAAAGTCACTCGAGGATGATACCATTGATGGACCATTGTCTCTAAAATGGCTGACCGATGGGCTGTTGTACCCAGAAACAGAAGGTTTTGCGACATATATTCAAGATAAGGTAGTAAGAACACGGAACTATGAAAAGCATATACTACACATGGATGTTGTCGACCGATGTCGGAAGTGCGGTATAGTGGGGGAAACGATTGAACACCTTATCGGTGGGTGTGCAGTTCTAGCCCCTAATGCTTATTTAGGAAGACATAATCAGCTGGCGAAAATTATACATCAGCAAATTGCATTAAAGTATTCGCTATTAGATAACGCACCTGCTCCATATTATAAGTACTCACCTTCTCCCGTATTGGAATCATCTGATTCAATCTTATACTGGGACAGACCAATCACAACAGATCGAACGGTCGACTATAATAGACCAGACATTGTTCTAATTAGTAAAAAGGAGAAAATGGCATTTATAATTGACATCGCAGTGCCACTCTCTCATAATATCAGGAAAACCGAGTTGGAGAAAACCACTAAGTATGAAAACCTTGCGTACGATTTGAAAAACCAGTGGAAACTGCATAAGGTAGAGATAGTGCCTTTCGTTATATCCGCCGAAGGCCTAATAAGTAAGAACTTTTCAAAAAATTTGAAGAACCTTGGTATCTCAAAATCGATTGCCATAGTGGGACAACGTGCAGTGCTCTTGCAGACGTGCCACATTGTTCGTAAAATTTTATGCTAAGTGAGAGGAGTTGAATTGCTTTCTCATTTTGGCATTGTAATATAGACCAGCTTAGGCTGAGATGCTGAGTTCAGTACGAGGATAATAATAATATTGGCATTGTAATATAGACCAGCTTAGGCTGAGATGCTGAGTTCAGTACGAGGATAATAATAATAATAATAATAATAATAATAATAATAATAATAATAATAATAATAATAACTCTGCCAACTCTGACATATTCTTTTGGCATAGTTAAATGGTCAGAAACTGACCTTGATGAGCTCGATAGGTTGACGCGCCGAACATTGACAAAGTTCCGATGCCTGCATCCAAACTCATCTACGAAAAGACTATACATCCCAAGAAAGTTGGGGGGTAGAGGCCTTGTAAACGTAAAAAATCTCTGTCTCAATCAAGAAAGTAGAATGAGAAAACACTTCCTTGATTCAAACAGTACGTTGATGAAATTGGTTGCAAATGAGGATCGGGGTTTCACCCCACTGAACCTAAATAAACGGAATCGTATTGATAGCAGAACAACGCTCACGGACTGTGTTCGAGAATGGAAAGGACAAACATTGCACGGAAGGTTTCCTAAGTCACTCGAAGATGACACCATTGACGAACAATTGTCTCTGAAGTGGCTGACCGATGGACTCTTGTACCCAGAAACAGAAGGTTTCGCGATATCTATTCAAGATAGGGTAACAAGAACAAAAAACTATGAAAAGCACATACTGCATTTGGACGTTGTCGATAAGTGCAGGAAATGCGGTACTTTAAGGGAAACAATTGAGCACCTTATTGGCGGTTGCCCGGCCCTTGCTCCTAATGCTTATTTAGGACGGCATAATCAGCTGGCAAAAATTATACATCAACAAATTGCAAAAAAATACTCGCTAATAGAAAATGCACCTCCTCCATATTATAAGTACTCGCCTTCTCCTGTACTTGAATCATCCGATACCATTCTTTACTGGGACAGACCAATCACTACTGATCGAACGGTTGATTATAACAGGCCGGATATTGTTCTAATCAACAAAAAGGACAAGAGGGCTTTTATAATTGACATCGCAGTGCCACTATCTCACAACATTAGAAAAACTGAGATAGAAAAATCCACAAAGTATGAAAATCTGGCATACGACTTGAAGAACCAGTGGAAACTGAGTAAGGTAGATGTAGTGCCCTTCGTTATATCCGCCGAAGGCCTGATAAGTAAGAGATTTTCAAAGAACCTCGAGAGCCTCGGGATCTCGAGATCGATTGCCATAGTGGGACAGCGTGCCGTGCTCTTGCAGACGTGTCACATTGTTCGTAAGATATTATGCTAGGGTGAGAGGAGCTGAATTGCTTTTTCATTTTGGCATTGGAATACCGGCCAGCATGAGCTGAGATTCTACAGTAAGGATGAGTAGAATAATAATAATAATACAAGGCGGTAGGGTTTTGCGGACAAGAACCCTTCGGAACCGTCGGCAGAATTTGTCCGGGGTTGGTGAATCTGGAGCGAGTGGCAGTTCTCAACTCTATGGCACCACAAGAATGGCAACGAAAAAGGTACCCGAGCAACAATTTGAAAATCAAAGACTCACACCACTGAGCACTTCATCACAAGATCAGTGCAGAATGCAGATTAATAATGAAATGGAAAACGGAAATGTCCCGGTTCTTGCTGGCTCGCCCCCCATAAGGAGGGCTGCCACTAGAACTGAACGCACTCCACGTATCAGATGGACACGCGAAATGAATATTGAGGTAATGCGTACCTACTATTACGTGAACCAGTGCGGAGATAAGCCGCTTCCTGGATGGAGAAATGCACTCTATCAAGAATATAAGAAGAGGTTCCCTGGAACTCGGTTGTCTGAGCAAAACTTAGCCGACCGTAAAAATATAATTTTAAATAAAAAGTATCTCACCGAAACAGAACTAATGAATGTCAAGAGAGAAGTTGGTAATGAATTACACCAGAACTTTACATATCAGCAACATGAAGAAGATAATATAGGCGTCCTCACCTTAACCACACAGGCCCAGCCTATAGAACAAACTCCTAATTTTCCACCGGAGGCCTCACCGTCTATCAATGAGGAAGTGACCTTACAACAGAACTTGTCTAATGTACGAGAGAAGTTTTACAGTAATTTGGCCCATTTTATTGGGTCAAATCCACTAAATAGACCAAAAATTCCAATACTGCGAAATATTACAAAAGCTCGTATTACTCTAATGCAGATCAATAAAGTTCTGGAATCACATCTGGCTGGGATACTAGATCTGTGTGATATACATCTTGCGTTGTACTGTGCAGCAGTGACTGCGATCGAAATTTCAGGCCAAAAAACATACACCCCCAGTACGAGCAGGCATAATTTCCAGAAAAATACGCCTGCCTGGAAAACACGCCTTGAAAACAATATCGATGATTTCCGAAGGAAAGTCGACGTCATCTCAGAATACCTTTCTGGTAATCGATCAAGTAAAGTAATGAAAAATATAATAACAATTGCCAATAAATCTGGCATTGGCTTCGACGATCCAAACTTCTCCGAAAAATTATTGGATCTTAAAGATCGGTTTAGACAGAAAGCTAAATCTAAAGGGGCTAGGCTAGCAAGATATAACGAGCTAAAAAAACGAAAGCACCAAAATTCAGAATTCATAAATAGTCAAAGGAAATTTTATAGAGAGCTCGAACAAGGCAGTAGCAGGTCAGAACTTGAGAATGTGGACATGTCCTCCTTTGCAGAATATTGGCAATCGGTTTGGAAAAGATCAGATGATTATGAAAAAGCGGCACCTTGGATTAAAACAATTGAACAGCACACAACTGCTCTCCCAGAAATGGAGTTTAACGATTTCACGGCGACTGACATTTGCACCGCCGTCAAGAAAACTCATAACTGGAAAGCTCCTGGACCAGATGGACTACATAACTTCTGGATTAAAAACTTTACGGCGGCCCACCGTCCACTTGCTAGTGCATTTAAAGAGGTAATGATAAATCCTGATACTTTCCCGAATTTTTTAATGGAAGGCAATACATATCTTCTGTACAAAAAGGGTGATGCTAAGCAACCCAATAACTACAGACCCATCACGTGTCTGTCAGTATTTTTTAAATTGTTGACAGCCCTAATCAATGAAAAAATTTACAAACATTGTGATGAAAACAATATTTTTGAAGAAGAGCAGAAAGGATGTATAAGAGCAAGTATGGGATGCAAGGAACAGCTAACGATCGATGCTGTAGTTCTCGAACAAGCGCGGAAAAGAAAACGCAACCTAAACATCTGCTATATAGACTACAGGAAAGCCTTCGATAGTGTTCCACACGATTGGTTACTAGAAGTCCTGAAGATTTATAAAATAAGCCCTCCCATCATTAACTCCTTAAGGTGCCTAATGGGGAAATGGAAAACAAATCTCTTTATCGACCAACAATGCATTACAACTGCGAATATCGAGAGAGGAATTTTTCAGGGAGATTCCTTTTCTCCAGTTTGGTTTTGTCTAGCCCTAAACCCTATGTCTACATTACTGAACAACAGTAATATAGGATATAAACTAAACATGAGAAATCCACGAAAGCTCTCGCACCTACTATATATGGATGACCTTAAACTATATGGAGAAACTAGAGAAAAACTAAACTCCTTAATAAAAATGGTCGAAGAATTTAGTAGGGATATCAAGATGTCATTCGGACTTGATAAATGCTCTACCATTAGCATTCAAAAAGGAATAGTCAACAATCAACATTCAACACACTGTAACATACAACAACTGGCACCAGAAGAATCCTATAAATATTTAGGTATACCTCAAAACGAGAAATTTAACCATAGCCAATTAAAGAAAGACTTTTCTACTATGTACGAAAAGAGGCTTACAAAACTTTTAAATACCAAACTGAACAGTGGAAACCTGATTAGAGCGATCAATGGATGGGCAGTGCCAACTCTGACCTATTCCTTTGGTATTGTTAAATGGTCAGAAACAGACCTTGATGGACTGGATAGATTAACACGTCGAACATTGACAAAATTCCGATGTCTGCATCCAAATTCATCTATGAAGCGACTGTACATTCCAAGAAAGTTGGGAGGCAGAGGCCTCGTGAACATTAAGAACCTTTGTCTGAACCAGGAGAGTAAGATGAGAGAACGCTTCATTAATTCAAGCAGCACGCTAATGAAGTTGGTTGCTAAGGAGGACCGGGGTTTCACCCCTTTGAACCTAGATAAATTGAATCGTGTTGATGGTAGAACAACACTTACGGATTGTGTCCGTGAATGGAAACAACAGACACTGCATGGACGGTATCCAAAGTCACTCGAGGATGATACCATTGATGGACCATTGTCTCTAAAATGGCTGACCGATGGGCTGTTGTACCCAGAAACAGAAGGTTTTGCGACATCTATTCAAGATAAGGTAGTAAGAACACGGAACTATGAAAAGCATATACTACACATGGATGTCGACCGATGTAGGAAGTGCGGTATAGTGGGGGAAACGATTGAACACCTTATCGGTGGGTGTGCAGTTCTAGCCCCTAATGCTTATTTAGGAAGACATAATCAGCTGGCGAAAGTTATACATCAGCAAATTGCATTAAAGTATTCGCTATTAGATAACGCACCTGCTCCATATTATAAGTACTCACCTTCTCCCGTATTGGAATCATCTGATTCAATCTTATACTGGGACAGACCAATCACAACAGATCGAACGGTCGACTAAAATAGACCAGACATTGTTCTAATTAGTAAAAAGGAGAAAAGGGCTTTTATAATTGACATCGCAGTGCCACTCTCTCATAATATCAGGAAAACCGAGTTGGAGAAAACCACTAAGTATGAAAACCTTGCGTACGATTTGAAAAACCAGTGGAAACTGCATAAGGTAGAGATAATGCCTTTCGTTATATCCGCCGAAGGCCTAATAAGTAAGAACTTTTCAAAAAATTTGAAGAACCTTGGTATCTCAAAATCGATTGCCATAGTGGGACAACGTGCAGTGCTCTTGCAGACGTGCCACATTGTTCGTAAAATTTTATGCTAAGTGAGAGGAGTTGAATTGCTTTCTCATTTTGGCATTGTAATATAGACCAGCCTAGGCTGAGATGCTGAGTTCAGTACGAGGATAATAATAATAATATAAGCGATATACATCTTGCATTATATTGTGCAGCAGTGACTGTCATCGAAATTTCAGGTCAAAAGACTTACACCCATAATGCGGCTGGTCGTAGTATCCAGAAAAATACACCTGTCTGGAAAACGCGCCTTGAAAACAATATCAATGAGTTCCGGAGGAAAGTTGACATTATCTCAGAGTATCTTTCTGGTAATCAGTCAAATAAAGTAGCGAGAAAAGCAAAAATAATTGCCAATAAATCTGGCATTGACTTCGATGATTCAAACCTGACAGAAAAATTGTTGGATCTAAAAGATCGGTTTAGGCAAAAAGCTAAATCGAAAGGAGCCAGGCTAGCAAGATATAATGAACTAGAAAAGCGAAAACATCAAAATTCAGTATTTGCAAACAGCCAAAAGAAATTTTATAGTGTGCGTGTGCGTGTGCGCGCGCCTGTGTGCGTGTGTGAGTTTATATATATTATTATTATTATTATTATTCTGCTCATCCTTACTGTAGAATCTCAGCTCATGCTGGCCGGTATTCCAATGCAATGATGAAAAAGCAATTCAGCTCCTCTCACCCTAGCATAATATCTTACGAACAATGTGACACGTCTGCAAGAGCACGGCACGCTGTCCCACTATGGCAATCGATCTCGAGATCCCGAGGCTCTCGAGGTTCTTTGAAAATCTCTTACTTATCAGGCGTTCGGCGGATATAACGAAGAGCACTACATCTACCTTACTCAGTTTCCACTGGTTCTTCAAGTCGAATGCCAGATTTTCATACTTTGTGGATTTTTCTATCTCAGTTTTTCTAATGTTGTGAGATAGTGGCACTGCGATGTCAATTATAAAAGCCCTCTTGTCCTTTTTGTTGATTAGAACAATATCCGGCCTGTTATAATCAACCGTTCGATCAGTAGTGATTGGTCTGTCCCAGTAAAGAATGGTATCGGATGATTCAAGTACAGGAGAAGGCGAGTACTTATAATATGGAGGAGGTGCATTTTCTAATAGCGAGTATTTTTTTGCAATTTGTTGATGTATAATTTTTGCCAGCTGATTATGCCGTCCTAAATAAGCATTAGGAGCAAGGGCCGGGCAACCGCCAATAAGGTGCTCAATTGTTTCCCCCAAATTACCGCATTTCCTGCACTTATCGACTACGTCCAAATGCAGTATGTGCTTTTCATAGTTTTTTGTTCTTGTTACCCTATCTTGAATAGATATCGCGAAACCTTCTGTTTCTGGGTACAAGAGTCCATCGGTCAGCCACTTCAGAGACAATTGTTCGTCAATGGTGTCATCTTCAAGTGACTTAGGAAACCTTCCGTGTAATGTTTGTCCTTTCCATTCTCGAACACAGTCCGTGAGTGTTGTTCTGCTATCAATACGATTTTGTTTATTTAGGTTCAGTGGGGTGAAACCCCGATCCTCATTTGCAACCAATTTCATTAACGTACTGTTTGAATCAAGGAAGTGTTTTCTCATTCTATTTTCTTGATTGAGACAGAGATTTTTTACGTTTACAAGGCCTCTACCCCCCAACTTTCTTGGGATGTATAGTCTTTTCGTAGATGAGTTTGGATGCAGGCATCGGAACTTTGTCAATGTTCGGCGCGTCAACCTATCGAGTTCATCAAGGTCAGTTTCTGACCATTTAACTATGCCAAAAGAATATGTCAGAGTTGGCACCGCCCAACCGTTGATCGCTCTAATGAGGTTTCCTCCGTTCAGTTTGGTGTTTAAAAGTTTTGTAAGTCTCTTTTGGTATAGAGTGGAAAAGTCCTTCTTTAACTGGTTATGATCAAGTTTATGCTTTTGGGGTATTCCTAAATATTTGTAGGATTCTTCTTGTGTTAGTTGTTGTATGTTATAAAGTCTTGAATGTTGACTCTGAACCTTTCCCTTCTGTATACTAACGGTAGAGCATTTGTCCAGTCCGAATGACATTCTAATATCCCTACTGAATGTTTCAACCGTTTTTATCAATGAGTTTAATTTTTCTCTAGTTTCTCCATATAATTTAAGGTCATCCATATATAGTAGATGAGAGAGCTTTCTTGGATTCCTCATGTTAAGTTTATATCCAATATTGCTGTTGTTGAGTAGTGTGGACAAAGGGTTCAATGCTAAACAGAACCAAATTGGAGAAAGGGAATCTCCCTAAAAAATTCCCCTCTCGATATTTGTAGCAGTAATGCATTGTTGGCCGACAAAAAGATTCGTTTTCCACTTCCCCATCAGGCACTTTAAAGAATTAATAATCTGGGGGCTAATTTTATAGAAATTCAGAACCTCAACCAGCCAATCGTGAGGGACACTATCGAATGCTTTCTTGTAGTCTATATAGCAAATATTTAAGTTGCGTTTTCTTTTTCGCGCTTGCTCAAGAACTACAGCATCGATCGTCAATTGTTCCTTGCAGCCCATACTTGCTCTTATACATCCTTTCTGTTCTTCAAAAATGTTGTTTTTATCACAATGTTGGTAGATTTTTTCATTGAGTAGGGCTGTGAACAGTTTATATAACACTGACAGACATGTGATTGGTCTGTAGTTATTGGGTTGCTTAACGTCCCCTTTTTTGAACAGTAGGTATGTATTGCCCTCCATTAGAAAGTCAGGGAAAGTGTCTGGATTTATTAAAACCTCTTTAAATGCATTTGCAAGTACGGGATAGGCGGCTGTAAAGCTTTTAATCCAGAAGTTATGCAATCCATCTGGTCCAGGCGCCTTCCAGTTGTGAGTCTTCCTGACAGCAGTGCAAATGTCAATCTCTGTTAAATCGTTAGACTCCATATCTGGGAGAGCATTTGTCTGTTCTTGAATGGTTTTAACCCAAGGAGCCAATTTTTCGTAGCCGTCTGATTTTTTCCAAGCCGATCTCCAATATTCCGCAAAGGAAGACACATCGATATTCTTAAGTTCTGACTTGCTGTTACCTTCTGCTTCGAGTTGTCTATAAAATTTCTTTTGGCTGTTTGCAAATACTGAATTTTGATGTTTTCGCTTTTCTAGTTCATTATATCTTGCTAGCCTGGCTCCTTTCGATTTAGCTTTTTGCCTAAACCGATCTTTTAGATCCAACAATTTTTCTGTCAGGTTTGAATCATCGAAGTCAATGCCAGATTTATTGGCAATTATTTTTGCTTTTCTCGCTACTTTATTTGACTGATTACCAGAAAGATACTCTGAGATAATGTCAACTTTCCTCCGGAACTCATTGATATTGTTTTCAAGGCGCGTTTTCCAGACAGGTGTATTTTTCTGGATACTACGACCAGCCGCATTATGGGTGTAAGTCTTTTGACCTGAAATTTCGATGACAGTCACCGCTGCACAATATAATGCAAGATGTATATCGCTTAAATTTGTCATCCCAAATAGATGTGATTCCAAAACTCTATTAATCTGCATTAGAGTAAGACGTGATTTTGCAATATTACGCAGTACTGGAATTTTTGGTCTATTCAATGGGTTTGTGCCAGTAAAACTGGCCAAATTGCTGTAAAACTTCTCTCGTATGTTAGAAAAGTTACGTTGCGAGATTGATTCTTCATTTTTAGACGATGATGCTTCTGGTGATACATTTTGAGTTTGTTCTACTTGTTTCTCCTCTGTATTCGAGTTAAGAACGTCTATAGTATCTTCTTTATGTTGTTGATATGTAATGTTTTGATGTAGTTCATTACCGATTTCTCTCTTGATGTTCATTAATTCCGATTCGGTTAGATAGTTTTTCCTTAGAATTACATTTTTACGGTCGGCTAAGTTTTGTTCCGACAGCTGAGTTTCAGGGAACCTCTTTTTATATTCTTGGTGGAGTGCATGCCTCCATCCAGAGAGCGGATTATCTCCGCATTGGTTTACGTAGTAATAGGCACGCATTACATCAATATTCATTTCGCGTGTCCATCTGATACGTGGAGTGCGTTCGGTCCTAGTGACAGCCTTCCTTATTAGGGGCGAGCCAGCAAGTACCGGGGTATTTTGATCTCCTACTCCATTATTAATTTCCGCTCTCTGTTGATTTTGTAGTAAGGTCTTTGGTGTTGCTAGACTTAGATGATCTAATTGTTGTTCGAGTGCCTCTTTAATTGCCATTCTTGTGGTGCCATAGAGTTGGGACCCGCCACTCGCTCCAGATTCACCAACCCCGGACAAATCCTCCCGACGGTTCCGAAGGGTTCTTGTCCGCAAAACCCTACCGCCTTGTATAATATTATGCGTTTTATTCTCCATAAATATATTTGGGTTCAAGGGAAAAACGGTCAACCAAGGCAGAGCCCCGATTTACCATGGGAAAGCTATTTACTACCGGAGGGCGCTTGGTATCCGGAGACATCGTTAGAGACACTTTAACCCTGTGCCATTCAGCTCCTCGGCACGATGGATTTCCACCTTAAGCTTGGGGATTTTTTTTTTTCAGAGGTTTACTCCTCTCAGCTCGGGAAGGTGGTGGCGCCACTCACCAAGCGGACTAACCGCCCCCTGCCATTATTATTATTATTATTACTGCCTATTATTATTATTATTATTATTATTATTATTATTATTATTATCCTCGTACTGAACTCAGCATCTCAGCCTAAGCTGGTCTATATTACAATGCCAAAATGAGAAAGCAATTCAACTCCTCTCACTTAGCATAAAATTTTACGAACAATGTGGCACGTCTGCAAGAGCACTGCACGTTGTCCCACTATGGCAATCGATTTTGAGATACCAAGGTTCTTCAAATTTTTTGAAAAGTTCTTACTTATTAGGCCTTCGGCGGATATAACGAAAGGCACTATCTCTACCTTATGCAGTTTCCACTGGTTTTTCAAATCGTACGCAAGGTTTTCATACTTAGAGGTTTTCTCCAACTCGGTTTTCCTGATATTATGAGAGAGTGGCACTGCGATGTCAATTATAAAAGCCCTTTTCTCCTTTTTACTAATTAGAACAATGTCTGGTCTATTATAATCGACCGTTCGATCTGTTGTGATTGGTCTGTCCCAGTATACGATTGAATCAGATGATTCCAATACGGGAGAAGGTGAGTACTTATAATATGGAGCAGGTGCGTTATCTAATAGCGAATACTTTAATGCAATTTGCTGATGTATAATTTTCGCCAGCTGATTATGTCTTCCTAAATAAGCATTAGGGGCTAAAACTGCACACCCACCGATAAGGTGTTCAATCGTTTCCTCCACTATACCGCACTTCCTACATCGGTCGACAACATCCATGTGTAGTATATGCTTTTCATAGTTCCGTGTTCTTACTACCTTATCTTGAATAGATGTCGCAAAACCTTCTGTTTCTGGGTACAACAGCCCATCGGTCAGCCATTTTAGAGACAATGGTCCATCAATGGTATCATCCTCGAGTGACTTTGGATACCGTCCATGCAGTGTCTGTTGTTTCCATTCACGGACACAATCGGTAAGTGTTGTTCTACCATCAACACGATTCAATTTATCTAGGTTCAAAGGGGTGAAACCCCGGTCCTCCTTAGCAACCAACTTCATTAGCGTGCTGCTTGAATTAATGAAGCGTTCTCTCATCTTACTCTCCTGGTTCAGACAAAGGTTCTTAATGTTCACGAGGCCTCTGCCTCCCAACTTTCTTGGAATGTACAGTCGCTTCATAGATGAATTTGGATGCAGACATCGGAATTTTGTCAATGTTCGACGTGTTAATCTATCCAGTCCATCAAGGTCTGTTTCTGACCATTTAACAATACCAAAGGAATAGGTCAGAGTTGGCACCGCCCATCCATTGATCGCTCTAATCAGGTTTCCACTGTTCAGTTTGGTATTTAAAAGTTTTGTAAGCCTCTTTTCGTACATAGTAGAAAAGTCTTTCTTTAACTGGCTATGGTTAAATTTCTCGTTTTGAGGTATACCTAAATATTTATAGGATTCTTCTGGTGCCAGTTGTTGTATGTTACCGTGTGTTGAATGTTGATTGTTGACTATTCCTTTTTGAATGCTAATGGTAGAGCATTTATCAAGTCCGAATGACATCTTGATATCCCTACTAAATTCTTCGACCATTTTTATTAAGGAGTTTAGTTTTTCTCTAGTTTCTCCATAGAGTTTAAGGTCATCCATATATAGTAGGTGCGAGAGCTTTCGTGGATTCCTCATGTTTAGTTTATATCCTATATTACTGTTGTTCAGTAATGTAGACATAGGGTTTAGGGCTAGACAAAACCAAACTGGAGAAAAGGAATCTCCCTGAAAAATTCCTCTCTCGATATTCGCAGTTGTAATGCATTGTTGGTCGATAAAGAGATTTGTTTTCCATTTCCCCATTAGGCACCTTAAGGAGTTAATGATGGGAGGGCTTATTTTATAAATCTTCAGGACTTCTAGTAACCAATCGTGTGGAACACTATCGAAGGCTTTCCTGTAGTCTATATAGCAGATGTTTAGGTTGCGTTTTCTTTTCCGCGCTTGTTCGAGAACTACAGCATCGATCGTTAGCTGTTCCTTGCATCCCATACTTGCTCTTATACATCCTTTCTGCTCTTCTTCAAAAATATTGTTTTCATCACAATGTTTGTAAATTTTTTCATTGATTAGGGCTGTCAACAATTTATAAAATACTGACAGACACGTGATGGGTCTGTAGTTATTGGGTTGCTTAGCATCACCCTTTTTGTACAGAAGATATGTATTGCCTTCCATTAAAAAATTCGGGAAAGTATCAGGATTTATCATTACCTCTTTAAATGCACTAGCAAGTGGGCGGTGGGCCGCCGTAAAGTTTTTAATCCAGAAGTTATGTAGTCCATCTGGTCCAGCAGCTTTCCAGTTATGAGTTTTCTTGACGGCGGTGCAAATGTCAGTCGCCGTGAAATCGTTAAACTCCATTTCTGGGAGAGCAGTTGTGTGCTGTTCAATTGTTTTAATCCAAGGTGCCGCTTTTTCATAGTCATCTGATCTTTTCCAAACCGATTGCCAATATTCTGCAAAGGAGGACATGTCCACATTCTCAAGTGCTGACCTGCTACTGCCTTGTTCGAGCTCTCTATAAAATTTCTTTTGACTATTTATGAATTCTGAATTTTGGTGCTTTCGTTTTTTTAGCTCGTTATATCTTGCTAGCCTAGCCCCTTTAGATTTAGCTTTCTGTCTAAACCGATCTTTAAGATCCAATAATTTTTCGGAGAAGTTTGGATCGTCGAAGCTAATGCCAGATTTATTGGCAATTGTTTTTATTTTTTTCATTACTTTACTTGATCGATTACCAGAAAGGTATTCTGAGATGACGTCGACTTTCCTTCGGAAATCATCGATATTGTTTTCAAGGCGTGTTTTCCAGGCAGGCGTATTTTTCTGGAAATTATGCCTGCTCACACTGGGGGTGTATGTTTTTTGGCCTGAAATTTCGATCGCAGTCACTGCTGCACAGTACAACGCAAGATGTATATCACACAGATCTAGTATCCCAGCCAGATGTGATTCCAGAACTTTATTGATCTGCATTAGAGTAATATGAGCTTTTGTAATATTTCGCAGTATTGGAATTTTTGGTCTATTTAGTGGATTTGACCCAATAAAATGGGCCAAATTACTGTAAAACTTCTCTTGTACATTAGACAAGTTCTGTTGTAAGGTCACTTCCTCATTGCTAGACGGTGACGCCTCCGGTGGAAAATTAGGAGTTTGTTCTATAGGCTGGGCCTGTGTGGTTAAGGTGAGGACGCCTATATTATCTTCTTCATGTTGCTGATATGTAACGTTCTGGTGTAATTCATTACCAACTTCTCTCTTGACATTCATTAGTTCTGTTTCGGTGAGATACTTTATATTTAAAATTATATTTTTACGGTCGGCTAAGTTTTGCTCAGACAGCCGAGTTCCAGGGAACCTCTTCTTATATTCTTGATAGAGTGCATTTCTCCATCCAGGAAGCGGCTTATCTCCGCACTGGTGCACGTAATAGTAGGTACGCATTACCTCAATATTCATTTCACGTGTCCATCTGATACGTGGAGTGCGTTCAGTTCTAGTGGCAGCCCTCCTTATGGGGGGCGAGCCAGCAAGAACCGGGACATTTCCGTCTTCCATTATTAATCTGCATTCTGCACTGATCTTGTGATGAAGTGCTCGGTGGTGCGAGTCTTTGATTTTCAAATTGTTGCTCGGGTACCTTTTTCGTTGCCATTCTTGTGGTGCCATAGAGTTGAGAACTGCCACTCGCTCCAGATTCACCAACCCCGGACAAATTCTGCCGACGGTTCCGAAGGGTTCTTGTCCGCAAAACCCTACCGCCTTGTATAATACCATTATCTGTTTCAGTCTCCATAAAAAAAAAATTTTTGGGTTCAAGGGAAAAACGGTCACCCAAGGCAGAGCCCCGATTTACCTTAGGAAAGCTATTTACTACCGGAGGGCGCTAGGTATCCGGAGACATCGTTCGAGATACTTTAACCCTGTGCCATTCAGCTCCTCGGCACGATGGATTTCCACCTTGAGCTTGGGGATTTTTTTTTTCCAGAGGTTTACTCCTCTCAGCTCGGGAAGGTGGTGGCGCCACTCACCAAGCGGATTATCTGCCCCCTGCCTAAGCCCCTGCCCCTGCCCCTGCCTTATTATTATTATTATTATTATTATTATTATTATTATTATTATTATTATTATTATTATTATATACGTATGGACCCTGGTGGACCACGCGAACTATAATTAGAGGCGTTTGTTGTTGTTAGCCTTCCTTTGCGCCCATATTAATTTCATTCTTTCGCTATGAGCTTTTTTCCTTTCGTCAGACCAAGTTGTTCCAGTCTTCCTACATTTTGCTCTCTGGCCAACCTTCCAAACGTTAACCTTGTGTCTGAAACAGCCTCTATCCTGAATTTCACTTTGTGTAATATTTACTGATCTTAGGGCCTCTTTCCTACTCCTATTCTACTCCTCCTCTACTCCTATTTTCATAAAATTCGACCATTTGTCAAGTTAGCCTACTCGGATTCATCCGTTTTATGTGTCCGTAAAAATCAAGTCTTCTTTTTCTCATATCGCTATGTATATCTGTGTATTGTTTGATTTCCTGATTTTCTCGAAGTTGGTATGTTGTGTTATTTATTTGTTTGGGGCCTAAAATTTTTCTTATGATTTTTCTTTCTTTCTTTTCAATGTCCTCGATGTCTCTCTTTCTATTCAAAATGAGCGTTTCTACCCCATATAAACATTCTGGTTTAATATCTGTGTTGTAATGTCTCAGTTTTGTGTTTTTAGATATGCATTTTTTGTTGTAAATATTTTGTGTAAGTCTCAATGCCGTTTCCATTTTTTGACATCTACCCTTATTGGCCGCTTTTTCCAACCCATTTTCCTTGATTATTTCACCCAAATATTTCAGTTGAGAGACTCGTCTGATGTTACCATATTTTGTTTATAGAAATGGTGTTCTTAGTCTGTTGCAGGTCATGTATTATGTATTTTCAAAGGAAATTTGGAGTCCTACTTTTTCTGCTGTTTCTTTTAGGATTTCAATCTGTTTTTGTGCCGGGAATATATCTTGAGTCAAAACTGCTAGATCATCAGCAAACGCCAGACAATCAATTTTGATGTTGGTTATCCCCATTTTAATGGGCTGATCAATATTTAGGGCCGACTTTTTGTCACGCCACTCCTGTATTACTTTTTCTAGAACACAATTAAATAAGAATGGTGAGAGTCCATCCCCTTGTCTCACTCCAGTTTTAATTTCGAAGGGTTCTGAGATGTCACCCATGAATTTAACTTTTGACCTTGTGTTAGTTAATGTTGCTTTAATAATTGGCAGCGTTTTCAGATCTAGTCCTTCTTCTTTCAAGATTTGGAATAAAGATTCGCGGTCAATAGAATCATATGCTTTTTTGAAATCCACAAATGTACAGACGAGATTTTTATTGTACAGTTCTTGATATCTTAGGATCGACTTTAGATTCAGAATCTGTTCAGGGCAGGATCTGCCCGGTCGAAAACCTGCTTGATATTCACCAATTTTAGGTTCTAACTGTCTCTGTGCTCTGTTTAGTAGACATTGAGATAGAATCTTGTAACAAACTGGGGAAAGAGATATCCCTCTGTAGTTGTTTACATCCGTTCTATCTCCTTTCTTGTGTAGTGAATGGATTAGAGCATCTTTCCAATCTTCCGGAATCCGTTCGGTTCGCCAAACTTCTTGTAGAATTTTGGTTATTTCCTTGATTGTACCTGGACCAGAGGATTTCAAAAGTTCAGCAGTGTTTCCATCTTTACCAGAAGCTTTGTTATTTTTAAGCCGCTTGATTTGCCTAATTATTTCTTCATCCGGTGGTAATGAATCTGGGTTTGTTTGTTTAGGGTTTAGTGTTGGAAATTTGTTTAAGGGCTCAGGACAGTTGTATCTATATATATATATATATATATATATATATATATATATATATATATATATATATATATATATATATATATATATATATATATATATATATATATATATATATATATATATATATATATATATATATATATATATATATATATATATATATATATATATATATATATATATAGATACAGGGTGTCCCGAAACTCGAACGTCGGGCAAAACGCTAGGTTATACCAGTTCTAGAAAAAATCTATATCACTGCATTAAGTGATAATAGGCATATTTTTGAAAAACTTGGATTTAGGCTATATTCTAGACCTATATCCTAGGTTATATCTTTAGGTACTGTAATCACAAATTTTCCAATTATTCAGTGTTGTTTTTTATAACTTGGTCCTAACTAACTAAATCGCAGTCACAAATCAAACAATAAATGTTGTTAGTTTACTAAAAAAAAGTTTAATTGATTTGTGGTTTAAGAAATTATGTCAGCTAACCTTGACACTTCATATTTTAAAAACAATGTATTACACTACCCTGGGCAAGTTATTTCGATACGATGAGCCATTTAGTCAAGATTTCAAAACGGTACAATTGGCACTTTTATTTCCACATAAAATATTCTTGTGTATTTTTTTGCAAAAGCACCACATTTCAAAAAATTCATACCATAATAAAAGTACTCAAAGTGCTCAAAGATCGACTCCACCAGTGTAAATGAAATAAACAGATGTGATAGAGTGAGATAGATAGTGACGCTGTTCGACGTTGAATTAGAGAGAGATGGATTGACATTCAAATTTTAGAGTGCGCGAGACGGACAGTGACGCTGATGCTCAATAGTTGCTTATTGTTTTTTATCTGTATTATTTGTGTTACTCTGGACTTGATATTACATTTGTGCTGACAACTTTGGCTTTGTTGTGCAAACTGTGTTAGTAACTATTTAACAATATTAACACGTTTTGCGATATGCCGCATCTGTACACAGCGGAAGAATATGCGAACATGCATCTTATCTATGCTGAATGCCTTTATAATGCCTCTACCGTAGCTAGATTGTATCGCGAGAGGACCTCCAATGCGGAGCATCACTCAGATCACCGAGTATTCTTCACTCTTCACTTCATATCATACTCGCAAGAACGATTGCTTAGTTCTCGTACGGCCGGTGGGAGACCTCGAGGGCACGACGCGGTTTTAAATGAAATCCAAAATATCCTCAGCACTTCAGTACATGGCATTGAAAGAAACACTGGAAAGTATTGCTCATCGAATTTTAAAACGATACGAATATCACCAGTATCATGTGTAACGTGTACAAAGTTTACTACCTCTTGACTACACTCGCAGAATCGATTTTTTCAGAACAATGTTGACGAGAAATCGTGAAGATCGGCAATTTCTAAATAAACTTTAATTAACTGACAAATCGACGTTAAAAAAAGACGTTTATTTGAACTTGCATAACTTACATAGTTGGCGCACGGAAAACCCCCATTTAATGCGTGAAGATCGGTCCCAGTATCAATTTGAAGTTAACATATGGACCGAAATTTTAAACGGACAAATAACTGAACCATTTGAGCTGCCTGAAACGTTCAATGGTGCCAACTACTTGGATTTTCTCTAAAACGATTTGCACTTTAATAGAACATATACAGCACATTCTGCTCGTCCTGTACATAATTATTTGAATAGAGTATCCCGAAATGTATGGGCGCCGTGGTTCAATTAAGTGGCCTTCTCGTTCCCAGGACCTACACCCCCTTAATTTCTTTTACTGGGGCTGCATAAAAGAAAAAGTTTATTCAAAACCAATACAAAATCTAGCCGAACAGTGTCACAGAATTGTTGAAATACCAGAAGAAATAAATGCAAGGATATTCGCACGACTGATGAAAAGATCTTTTCTGAGGCGATGCAGAGCATGTATTCGAGCTGAAGGCAAACATTTTAAGCATTTGCTTTAGTTTTTAAGAAAAAAATTGTGATACATAAAAGTATTACGATAATTTCTTTCATTTCATTGTGAATAAGTTTTAGTTTAATAAAATAACAGATCAATTATTAATTTGACTCACACACATTGCCTGTGGGTTGAGTTTTTTGAAATAAGGTTATTTTGCAAAAGAAGGCAATAATATTT
Source organism: Cosmopolites sordidus (assembly GCA_031761425.1). NCBI lineage: Eukaryota > Metazoa > Arthropoda > Insecta > Coleoptera > Curculionidae > Cosmopolites > Cosmopolites sordidus. Next base: position 66,984 of record JARFXV010001925.1, read on the forward strand.
TTTGTGGAAAGAAAAATGCCAATTTTTTATATCATTTTATTGCATCATTTTGAAATCTTCACTAAATGGACCATCTTAAAGTTGAATGTCAGTCTGTCTCTCTCTACTAATTCGCCGTCGAACAGCGTCACTATCTATCTCACTCTATCACATCTGTCGATATCACTTACACTGGTGAAGTCCATTTTTGAGCAAACAAAAGTATTTTTTATCATGGTTTGAGTTTTTTGAAACGTGGTCCTTTTGCAAAAAAATAATCAATAATATTTTTTGTGGAAAGAAAAGTGCCAATTGTAGCATTTTGAAATATTGACTAAATGACCCATATTTTGAAATAACTTGCCGAGTGTAATACATTTTTTTAAAAGATGAAGTGCCAAAGTTAGCTGACAATTTTTTTGTGATTTGTGACTGTGATTAATAGCTTGGTTATTTAAGATCACGTTATAAATAATAGTACTGGGAAATTTGTGATTACAGTACCTAAAGATATAGATTATCATATCATATATATATATATATATATATATATATATATATATATATATATATATATATATATATATATATATATATATACATACATAAAGATCGTCTGCAAACCTTGCAGTAAACTGCAAGGTTTATGCAAACTGCAGTAAACCTTGCAGTAAACATCTCAGGGAATAACTCAAATAATTAAAAAAATAAAGAAATTTAAATATAAGAAACTCAAAATAAAAGAAACCAATGAATCGGGAATACCCGAGAATAATTATATTTCAACCCCGTATATATATGTAATATATATTTGCATGCACTTATGTTTTACATTTCTTTCAGATTACTATACGTAAACATAGAACGTACTGAGATCGGAACTATCCATAAGTAGAACAATAAAATTATTTTAAAAAAGCATATTAATAGAAAATGTATTTAATAATGTATCCAATTACCCTGCTGATATCTTTATATCCAGACATATTCACCACTTGGCTTGTTAAAACTTCAATACGATCATTCAATGAGAATTCATCGTTCATTTGCAGTTTATAATATCGTTCTTCTTCTTCTTTCAAAAAGTTTTCTGTAGCTTCACATTGCTGATATACCTTTAATGGCCATCCTATAGCTTCCCATTTATTCTCAAAATCTTCATTAGGTAACGCGTACCAGAAGTGGTCCAACACTTCATATTCCTGATGGAATTGAAATTGAATATATTAGAGTGATACAAAAGTAAGAGTATTTTCATATGACATTTTCAAATTCAATTGTGCCAAGAAAATTATCTATATATGTTATAAACATTTTGTTTTAATAATTTTAGCAAATATTGAAATTTCAGAGCTATCGACTATTGCGATAATTAAACTACTACTCATGAGATGGCAGCATGTGATTTCTTTAATTAAAGATATAAACTGACAGTTAAAGTTAAATAACCATAAGTTTGCTGTGATTTGTATAGTTTTTGTGTTACTTTAAAAGTTGCCATGGACCATGCCCACTGACTTCAAGATGCCACGGTAAGTTTATTTTTTAATTTTTTATTCACAGCGGCATGTAATTTAGGTGTAGTATTCGGACAGCATATATAAAGGGTTTAAAAAATGTTTGGTTTGTTGTTAACATGTGGCATGGTCCACAGGTGAGTAAAAACATAGGTGTCCTTTTAAAACGATATTGGGCACAAAGATATTTTTTTTCAGGCGGCTTGCACTTGATCTTATAAAAATGATAGATGAAGATGACGATGTCCACACGAACAATGAATTAACAGACAAAGATTCAGGCGATGAAGAGAATATAAATATAAACAATCTTTCTGCTTCTAAACTTAGGGCAGAAGCTGAATTATTTGTACCAGTCGTTGATGAACAAGAAGATGGGAAGAGGAAGAAGATTAAATTTCACTGTCGGAAGTTCGTGATTTATTGAAAGAAAGAGAGCATTTAACCGAAATCAAGAATAAAGAACATAAATAGAAAAAACACGATTTAGATAATTTGCGTTTGAATGTAGAGTGGCCGCTGTTTAGTTGTTCATGTAATAACTCATTTTCTGTACAACTCTTCGAAAATTTCATGGATGCAGAAACAATTGAAATGTTTGTAACTTGCACTAACAATTATGCAGCAAGTAAAAACCGAAGAGCAAAATAGATAAAAAATTCTGAAGACTCTCATAATAATTTGGTACCCGAGTTTATGTCGCGAAATAGATTTGAACATATTTTAACAAATTTACATTGTTGCGACAATAATAATTTAGATCAATCAGACAAATTTGCTAAAGTCAGGTCATTTTTCACTAAAATGATTAGGCGATTTTTGGATTTTGCCCCTTTTGAACAATCTCATTGTGTAGATGAAGCCATGGTACCGTATTTTGGCCGTCATGGCTGCAAGCAATTTATTCGGGGAAAACCACTGAGATACATGTACAAATTGTGGGCTGGACCTTTGTGGTGTGATTGTGATTGTGGTGGATACAGAGCGTGATATGAACCATACCAAGGAGCCAAATACGAAATAAGGAGTTGTTATAAAGCTTTAGGATCGGGACCTTCTGTAGTATTACAGTACACTGATGTATTACTCACTCAACATAAGCTACCATATAATCTTTACTGTGATGTTTTTTTTGACGACTCTATCCTTACTATTACTATTAGAAAGAGGTACTATTAGAAAGAATCGGCTTGGTAGTTGTCTCTTGGCATTTGGTCAAAACTTAAAAAAGAAAAGAGGAGCTTGTGACTATAGGGGGTCAGATGACAAGTTTATAATTATTGTTAAATGGTCCGACAATAATATGGTACACATGACCTCCAATTATTATGGTGTAATGGCACTTCACCCTGTTACCCGATATTCCGAGAAAGAAATTAAAAAAGTTACGGCGCAGCAACCATAAAACATTAAAAGTTATAATACCAGTATGGGTGGCGTTGATCGTAGAGACTAAAACATTAGTTTATACCGAATTAGTGTAAGAGGGAAAAAATGGTATTTCTCCCTCATTACACACCTGATGGGCGCGGCCGAGCACAATGCATGGCAAGGGGGCAAAATTGATCATTTGTCCTTCAGAAAAAATGTTGCTCTTTCGTTAATTCGAAGCAATAGAGAAGACAGGGAACTCCGCTGTTTGTGTAAAAGATTTGGCAGAGCTTCTGCCCTAGAGAATGTAGAATCAAGATGTGATAGAATGGAGCACTTCATTGAAGAGCAAGATAAGCAGATAAGATGTCGGGTTTGTCACAAGAAGGTATCAACAAAATGAAGAAAATTAATCAACGAAATGAACCCGTAAATGAAGGGTTGCCCTTCATGTGAAATGTTTCATTTCTTATTATACAAGGGACTGAAGCAAGAATTGCGTTTGTTTTTTTTTTGTCGTGGTTATTGCTAGTTTATGTAAGCACTCTTTCTGTGGACTGTCATTTTACATTGTTGATAAGGCATTTTCAAATAAAATTCTGTTCTGAAAATTATGTTGATTTACGTATTTACACTTGTACATATGCCCACTGTCCTTTTAAAAGGACACCCATTTCTCAGTAACCAATAGCCATATAATTTTTTTTTCAATTTTTAAAGCTTGGGTTCTATTATCAGAAGCATATTGACTACAAATTAGAAAAACATATTTGCTGGGCATATTTGGGTGAAATCACTCAATTTATAGGTGTCAGAAACATTTTGTTTTAATAATTTTAGCAAATATTGAAACTTTAGAGCTTTTGCGTCATTCATGGCTGCCCGTTTTATTTAAGTTGCAGGTGCAAAAATGCATTATGCAATGTGTGTGCGTGCGTGGTTGCGTGGGTGCGTGTGTGAGTGCGCGCGCGTGTGTGTATGTGTGTGTGTGTGCGTTTGGGTGCGTGCGTGTCTGTGTTTGTGTGCGTGAGTGTGCGCGCGCGTTTGTGTCTGTGCCTGCGTGCGCGTGTGTGTGTGAGTGCGTGCGTGCGTGCGTGCGTGCGTGCGTATGTGTGTGTTATATATATATATATATATATATATATATATATATATATATATATATATATATATATATATATATATATATATATATACACACACACTCACACACACAGACACTCACACACATAGACACTCACGCACACAGACACTCACACACACACACACAGACACTCACACACAGACACTCACACACACAGACACACACACACACAGACACTCACACACACACACACACAGACACTCACACACACACACACACACAGACACTCACACACACACACTCACACACACTCACTCACACACACAGACACTCACACACACAGACACTCACACACACAGACACTCACACACACAGACACTCACACACACAGACACTCACACACACACACAGACACTCACTCACACACACAGACACTCACACACACAGACACTCACACACACACACAGACACTCACACACAGACACTCACACATACACACACTCACTCACACACACACACTCACACGCACACACACGCACGCACCCAAACGCACACACACACAAACACACACGCGCGCGCGCACTCAGACATACACACACGCACACACACGCGCACGCACCGACGCAACCACGCACGCATACACACACACACACATTGCATAATGCATTTTTGCACCTGCAACTTAAATAAAACGGGCAGCCATGAATGACGCAAAAGCTCCAAAGTTTCAATATTTGCTAAAATTATTAAAACAAAATGTTTCTGACACCTATAAATTGAGTGATTTCACCCAAATATGCCCAGCAAATATGTTTTTCTAATTTGTAGTCAATATGCTTCTGATAATAGAACCCAAGCTTTAAAAATTGTAAAAAAAATTATATGACTATGGGTTACTGAGAAATGGCTGTCCTTTTAAAAGGACAGTGAGCATATGTACAAGTGTAAATACGTAAATCAACATAATTTTCAGAACAAAATTTTATTTGGAAATGCCTTATAAACAATGTAAAATGACAGTCCACAGAAAGAATACTTACATAAACTAGCAATAACCACAACAAAAAAAAAACAAGCGCAATTCTTGCTTCAGTCCCTTGTATAATAAGAAATGAAACATTTCACATGAAGGGCAACCCTTCATTTACGGGTTCATTTCGTTGATTCATGTTCTTCCTTTTGTTGATACCTTCTTATGACAAACCCGACATCTTGTCTGTTTATCTTGCTCTTCAATGAGGTGCTCCATTCTATCACATCTTGATTCTACATTCTCTAGGGCAGAAGCTCTGCCAAATCTTTTACACAAACAGGGGAGTTCCCTGTCTTCTCTATTGCTTCGAATTAACGAAAGAGCAACATTTTTTCTGAAGGACAAATGATCAATTTTGCCCCCTTGCCATGCATTGTGCTCGGTCGCGTCCATCAGGTGTGTAATGAGGGAGAAATACCATTTTTTCCCTCTTACACTAATTCGGTATAAACTAATGTTTTAGTCGCTACGATCAACGCCACCCATACTGGTATTATAACTTTTAATGTTTTATGGTTGCTGGGCCGTAACTTTTTTAATTTCTTTCTCGGAATATCGGGTAACAGGGTGAAGTGCCATTATACCATAATAATTGGAGGTCATGTGTACCATATTATTGTCGGACCATTTAACAATAATTATAAACTTGTCATCTGACACCCTATAGTCACAAGCTCCTCTCTTTTTTTTTTTAAGTTTTGACCAAATGCCAAGAGACAACTACCAAGCCGATTCTTTCTAATAGTACCTCTTTCTAATAGTAATAGTAAGGTTAGAGTCGTCAAAAAAAATATCACAGTAAAGATTATATGGTAGCTTATCTTGAGTGAGTAATACATCAGTGTACTGTAATACTACAGAAGGTCCCGATCCTAAAGCTTTATAACAACTCCTTATTTCGTATTTGGCTCCTTGGTATGGTTCATATCACGCTCTGTATCCACCACAATCACAATCACACCACAAAGGTCCAGCCCACAATTTGTACATGTATCTCAGTGGTTTTCCCCGAATAAATTGCTTGCAGCCATGACGGCCAAAATACGGTACCATGGCTTCATCTATACAATGAGATTGTTCAAAAGGGGCAAAATCCAAAAATCGCCTAATCATTTTAGTGAAAAATGACCTGACTTTAGCAAATTTGTCTGATTGATTTAAATTATTATTGTCGCAACAATGTAAATTTGTTAAAATATGTTCAAATCTATTTCGCGACATAAACTCGGATACCAAATTATTATGAGAGTCTTCAGAATTTTTTGATCTCTTTTGCTCTTCGGTGTGTGCCTGCGTGCGTGTGTGTGTGAGTGCGTTCGAGCGAGCGTGCGTGCGTATGTGTGTGTGTTTATATATATATATATATATATATATATATATATATATATATATATATATATATATATATATATATATATATATATATATAATTTTTTTTTGTTTTCTTTAGCGGTCGCGTTGGCGATGTGCTTAAAATGGTGACCCGATGGTAGCTAGCGTGGTAGCAGGTTTGATTCCCGTGCTCGGTGTGAATTATTATGCCTTTGTTAAACAATTGCGAATCTGACCGAGTGAACGTTAAAACGTCGGAAGTGTTAATATGTTAATACTAGCCTAGATATAGCTTAAAAAATATTTTAATAGACCATACTAGATCATTTTCATAAACTTTATTTGCCTAAGTATGCTTCCAATTTAGCGTGAAAAGTGAAATACTTTTCTGATAGATGGCATTCTAAATAGCAACTTCATTTTTAGTAACGCTCTATGAATTTCAGACCCATGTAACATTTAATTTTTTTCTAATCTTCGAAAACCGATAAATCCAATATTTTTGCTATCATGGAAAAAACTGAATTTCGTGTTTTCATTAAACGTTACCGTTTCCGTAGAAAAACCATCGCCCAAACCCAAGAAAATTTGAGAAAGTTGTATGGAGACTCTGCTAATTCGCATTTCTTTGTGCTCTGCTAATTCGCATTTCGATGTGGCCGAACCAGCACAAGTAACCTTACGTACTCGGGACGCTCCATTGAGATATCTAATGAGAGAATGGTCAAAAAAATTGATGATATCTTACACAAATATTTGTGCATTGAACATCCTATACAAATATTTGGGCATGCGTAACCTATCAGCGTGATTGGAACCGCGTTTGCCCACTGCGAACGAAAAACGGAATCGAGTGAACATTTCACATAGGCGTTTTTAAAATGTATAAGCGTAATTCCAAGAATTTTCTGGGACGATTTGTGACTGTTGCTGAAATTTGGATTCATCACTGCACACCAGAAATGATGGAACAGTCAAAACAGTGGATTTAATCTGTCGAAAAACGGGAGATGGTCATCACATAATCAGATTATATAATCAGAAAATTAAAAAAAATTACTTAACACTTAACATTTCTTATAAAATGGAAACAAGAACATAATTCTGGAAGCATATGAAAGCATACATACAGCAAAATATAAGAAACCAATGAAGTGGGAATAAGAACTTCTAGATTTGAACCCGGTATGTATGGTACACTGCTATGAGACATATTCGATACATTTCACGAAGAGATGATAAAAAACGCCATTGTTTGGCAGAGAAAAAATGTTGTTTCAGTTCGACAATGTATCGCCGATTCGTATGCCGTTGGCACAGTGAAATTGGTCAATTTTCGCTACGAATTGGTACCGCATCCACACTTGGCACCGTCCGTTTATTTTACTTTCCAAATATAAAAAAAAAAGGATTGTTGAAAAAGAATTGACTTCAAATGTAGAGATTAGCGTCGAAATAGAGGACTATTTTGCAGAATTCGACGGAAAAAAACCGTTTCATTACTTGCATAAAGTTGAACTTTGTAAAAGGCATAAAAATTACAAGATCGTTGGGTGAAATATATTGAGCTGATGAAACGAAACTACGTTAAAAAATAAATCGATTTTCAATAAAAAAATACAATATTTTATTAAAAAGTATCTGATTTTTCGCTCTACCCTCCAATTTTTCATGATTTCTATTTTTTTTTATTTTGCATTTTTCAGTTTAGGGCCCCGTCAGCAACTGAGGCGATTTGGTTGTCCAAAAAGAGCATATACCAGATAAGAACGAATAAAAAAAATTGAATATAGTAAATATTATACAATCATAAAGTGTATAATGAAAGTAACATGGGTTAAAGAGTATATGGTTATATTCCAAATGGAACTCAAACGTTAATAGGTAGCAGACAATAAATAAAGGAACTGCTACAAATTGTTGGGTGTAATGCATAGAATAAAGCTCAGAATGTATATTAAGAGTAGAAAAAAGGTGAAAATTTTAAGGTAAAGAGTTTAAACATAATAGAGATGGGCTGTATCAGAAGAAAGTAGGAAGTAGAACGAAGGAATTCAAAAAGAGAACTGGATAAATGAGGGGACAAAACAGACGGAAGGTCCCTGGGAAGGTCTTTGCGCAATAGCAGACAGCGAGGGGCACTCTAGCAATACATGTCGAGCAGAAAGTGGAGCACCACATAAGGTGCATACTGACGGAGGATCACCACTGATTAGATGACCATATGAGAAGCGACAGTGCCCGATTTTAAGCTTATTTAACTTTATAAAAATATGACGCTCGAGAGTTGGAGGAGGACTACATTCGAAGAATTTAGATTTCACGGTATATAACTTGGAGGAGTAACCCAAAGTATCCCTGTCAAATTAAACAATATCTTGAATAATTAGTCAGATGGAGGAGAAGACATCCCGGTGATGGAAAAGGGGCAATATGGGAAGATTTTCTTTTAGAGCCACTTTGGCACAGTAGTCGGCTCGTTCAATACCCAATATGCCTGTATGGCCAGGGATCCAAAGGAATTTTACTACCGACCCTTTAAAGGAGAAACAAGAGATTGGAGAGAACTGTAATTAATCAGGGCAGGTAAGCCAATTGGATGTTGGACGGGACAGTGAATAAGAAATAGTCACTCTAATGGCTAAAAGTTGAGCAAAAAGAATACTATTCCAGGTGTGAAGACGAAACACACAGGTAAAATTATCTGGACGAAGGCCGAACTCACTCCATTCCTCAACTTGGAGCTATCAATGTAAATAATATCAGGTTGGAGGTCTTGAATGACTTTAGGGAAGAAGAAAAAAGTTTATTAAATGGAAGAAGGCTGAAATATGGTACACAGCGCAGAAGTAACCATGGCGGCTTATGGGGGAAAGTTATTGGGTAACAGGGGGTAAGGAAATACCAGAGTCAAGGAGAAAATTGGAAAGGACAGTCTCCGAACTCTTTAATCGATGAGAGAGAACAGGGTTGGAAAAATCAAGAAGGCCAAAGAATGATTGAAAAGAGGGAATGAATGGCCTACCTGTAAGACTTACTGCATATATCAAAATAAGATCTAATCTTCTTATATTAATTGGTGTAATTTCAGAAATATAATAAAGACTGGGGATGGGACTGGTTATAAATGCTCCTAGAGTTAACCTACGGGCTGAGTTTTGCACCATTTATATCCGACGAAGATAGCTTGTACGGGCAGACATGTAGACGATGCAGCCATAATCAACTTTTGGCCTGATGAGGGATTTGTAGAGGTGGAGAAGGATGAAGTGGCCTCAGCCCCATTTTTAATGAAAGAGTGATTTTAATATATCAAGGTCCCGAGATATGTAGGATTTAAGAAGCTAAAGATGTTCTTTCCAATTGAGTCTGCTTTCGAAAGTGAGGCCAATGAAATTTATGGAGGTAGAAGAAGAAAAAAGAGAGTTGCAGAGGGAAAACAAATGCAGACGAGAGCAATTTCGCTTTCGGCAGAAGTTGACAGAAGATGATTTATTTGGCGAGGAGAAGCCAATCTTAGATGACCATTTAGTAAGGAAGTTAAGAGAGCATTGATTAACTCTCTCACAGGTTCTGGAGCTAAGGGAAGAGTGAGAGAATAGAATATAATCTGCATAGAGCTTAAAGGAAATAGAGTTAGAGAGAAAAGAGCAGATGCCATTTATAGCGATGAGTTAATGTTAATTACTTCTGTTTGGCCTCCAGAATATTTAAGAATTGAAAACCATATTGAAGACAAATAATAGTACAATTATACTACGTAACTTATTACAATTCATACTATTATAATAACATTAATTTCTTAAAACACAGTGATACATACCAACACATATCTTTTACAATTTTCTTCCAAGGACTTAACGGTCATAGAAACAGTCTCCATCCAATCACGAATTTCAAATATATGCTCTATACTTTCAGGTTTTACTGCCAATTTGATCATAATATTCTTATAGTCTTGCAGGAGCTGCAATAAATAAATGTCTATTAGTAACTGGAGATTTAATAGCATTTAATTTACTTACATCTTCGATACAAACTTTCATTTTACCGCAAAACAAATCTAGCAATTTATTAATAATATCTTGACGTTTATTGATTAGAAACAATCGCAAGTGATCAATGGATATATAAAAAGGACCTATGAAGATTAAATTTGGCAAGGTTTCCTCTAAACTCCTTTTAAGCCTGTAATGGTGAGATATATCTTCTTTAACTTCAGCTGCAGTTTTTTGGTCAATTTCATAATTTCTACAAAGTGACATATTTCAATTTTTTTTAGTTTTATATATTTTTAAGTTAAATTTTCAATAATTTTGTTCTAGTATTTATTTAAATTAAGCACTAATATTTAAACTCTGTTTTTGCAAAACAAACTAGCCGACAATAAAGAAAAATATCAACAACTTGGAAGTTCCTATGATGAGATCGAGCTAACCAATTATAACTAATTAACTTAAATATAACAAATATTATTCTTAAAGAAGGCATGGCAGTAGCTCAAAACTAGCGCAACAAAGAAAAAAACTTAGTGCCAAGGTACTGGATATGTTTAAGACAAGAACATTCTTAAATGAAAACAACCGAGATACTGTAGATTATAGAGAATTGAATAAAGTACTTCGAAAACAGATAAAGGAAGACCAGAAAAAACGTCCAGAAATAAGAATCGAGAAGATCATAGAAAACAACAAAAACCTAAAAAGCCTAAGGCAGTTGAAAGGAAAGAAGAACTTCATTGGAGTAAGGGACGATAGCGAAACAATAGTCAGAGAAAAAAAAACATGATAGAAGTAGTAGAACAGTTTAATGGTAAACTTTACCAAACGAAGAACGTGCCAAAAGAACAATGCCTGAAGGTACTACACCAAAAAATAACAAATGTAAACTCAGAGGAAATGCCAGACATAAGCGAAGGCGAAATATCCGAAGCAGTAAGACAAATAAAGAAAAACAAAGCCCCAGGAAAAGAACATAATACCTTAACTGATTAAAGAAGGAGGGTAAGAAATTATAAAATATCTTAAAGTACTTCTTAACAAATGCTTGACTGAAGGTGATATACCAAGTGACTGGAATGAATCTCTGACAATAAAAATTTTGAAGAAAGGCGACCCTTATAACAGAGAAAACTTAGACCAATTTCCCTATTCTCACAGCTCTACAAACTTCTCACCAAATTAATAACAAAAGATTCATCAACAAGTTTGACGATTACCAGCCAGTTGTGCAAACGAAGGTACAGCACAACAGACCACCTACTAATCTTTAAAGTATTGGTAGAGAAGACCAATGAATATAATCTCCCCCTCTATTGTGTATTTGTAGACTACAAAAAACCTTTTGACAGTATTGAGTTCTGGGCAATAAAAGAGAGCCTTGTCAAATGCAGAATAGATCACCTCTACAGAATGCTGATACAGAATATTAACAGTAAATATGAAATGGCAGTACTGATGGATACTCATATTCATACCAAACCCATTATGATCAATAGGGGGTGATCACAAGGTGACACACTGTCTCCTAAACTATTCTCGTTGACCTTAGAAGACATTTTTAATAAACTAAACTGGGACGATATGGGAATGAATATAAGTGGCTACCGTTTAAACTATCTGAGATTTGCGAACGATATTATATCATCCATGAAAATATTCAAAAAATGTTTGATGAGCTCCACGTGTCAGCCAACAAAGGCCTCCGAATGAACCTAACGAAAACAAAAGTCATAAACAATGTATGCAACGACAGGCACCCAACTGGAACCGGTGAACGAATATATATATATATATATATATATATATATATATATATATATATATATATATATATATATATATATATATATATATATATATATATATATAAATATATATATACCTGAAACAATCAATGAAATTCAATAAAGAACCAAACAATTCAAATAAAAAGAATAATTTGAATGGGTTGGGCGTCATTCGGCAGACTCTTATTCATCATGAAGGATAAGAAGGTTTCAATCGAACATACAACAAAAATATTCAACTCATGCATACTCTCTGTGCTGACGTATGGAGGACAGACTTGAAGCTTCACTAAGTCTAACCTTGATAAAGTAACGAAGACACAGAGAACTATAGAGTGAATAATGCTAAATATAACTCTACGAGACCACACAAAAATACGTAGATACGACAAAGGACCAAAGTTATAAACATAGTAGAACATGTCAGACCTAAATGGAAATTCGCAGGACACAACCAAAGGCTCTCAAACAATAAGTGGAACCATATCATCCAAAATTGCCGCCACATGAAGGTCAAGGAAACATAGGACGACTACAAATAAGATGGGTGGATGACATAAAGAGACACGGAGGATTAGCATGGAAAAAAACAACACAGGACCGACAAAGATGGAGAGAACTGGAAGAGACCTACATTCGGAGATACCTGGATGAATAAATAGAATGATGCTGATGATAATTATGCAAAATATCTATATAATTGACTAAATAAAATATAAATATTTAACTACGAACAATTTCCCGAAAATACCAAATAAATATCAGAATCATTAACAAATTTAGTTATAAGCACATCAGCACCACATAATATTTGAAGACTAGGCCTCTAGCTTAATGTGAGCTCCAAATCACGGTCAGCAACTATCAATTAACCCCGATAAGTAGTCCCCAATATGGTTGCGGATAGAAGGATCTTCTCCTTCTTCAAGGCACGTTCGCCGGCTAAAACCTTCCATAAACGTTCGTCCAAGATGTTTATCATCTCAACAGTCTCTCTAACCAGTCTCTTTAGCCAACTTGACATCATGGATTTTTTTAACCAGTTCCTCAGTAATGATCTCAGTGGAGCATCCTGAGAGTGGATTGTCACTCGGACTGGTTCGACCACATGAAAACTCAGTAAACCGTAATACTTTTTCAACTTCTCTTCAGTTTGCGCGATGGTTTTCCATGCAAAAGCTAGTGTTTAATCAACGCCCGAAATTCCCTTTTTTCCATGATTGAAAAATATCGAATCTAACTGCTTTCGAAGACTGTCAAAACAAAACTAAATATTTTATCGGCTTGAAATTCATGGAACATTACTAGAAAAATGTTTTTCACTGACGCGATTACACCACCATCTGTCGGAAAAGTATTTGACTTTTCACTCTATCCTCGTATAGTTGCCGTTCACAGTACCTGACTAAACTACTTGAGATCTCTTCCCTCGATCCATTTCGTTGTTTTTTTTCTCCCCATAGCACTTCTCAAATTATCATTAAATGTTATTATCTATGTAATAAATTAAATCTATACTAACTTTTCGAAATATTTTATTAAATTTGATAAATAAACATTTATCCAAAGACAAAATATGTTAAATAATATGTAATAAAGTTGAGCTTACTTTATATAGTCAGGAATATTCATCGTATACAAATTCACGTGAACGTCATACTCTCTGGCATATGCCCTTAATGGGATTAGAGCCTTCTTGTACGCCAACAAAAATCGGTTTCTGATATGACAAACTTCATCGGCTAACAATCCCACCGACGAAAGACAAAGATCAGATGGAAATCGTAAATTGGATAAAAGTAACGGATGCACCTGTCTAATTTGATGAGTCTGTTTCAAAGCCTCATCAAACAATTTTAATAAAACTTCCTGAAATCAGAGGATTTTTTTTGACATCTTTCTACGAATGCATGATATTTCTATAAATAATTTATTAAAATATTTAAAATTTATTTTACATAATAAATAGATATACTTTATTATATGTTGAAAAATCATTTGACCAGTTGACCAGTTGACCAGTTGAACCAGTTGAAAAAGTAATATATCTATCAAAAATTCTGCTTCAATGGTCCGATTATCATATTAAGAATTATACTGATAATACTTAATTAATATGAAAAAAAAGCCTATACAAAAAAAATATACTTATATAGAAAAAATATATTGTTAATTACATATTCCTTAAGCAACTTGAAGTGCACCGCTGTAAACTTCATACAAAATGTTTCAAAAGGGCAAGCAATGAGTATTGCTTATACGCAGATATCTGAGCAATATGCCAATAGAAGTACTCATATTCATTACTCATTTTCAATAGCAATTGTCTTACTGCATACATTGGGTCAAGAAAATATATGAAATTGGTACCAGCGATAATACTCTCGAATACACGAGAATTCAATTCCATTCTATTTGGTGGATGTATCTGATATCGCGCTTCCTGTATCAACTACAGGGCCTTCAAGCCATTCAATTCCCCCTGCGCTATTTCTCTAACAAATTTTTTAGAATTCACAACCGAAGGGAAAGATGGCTTCAGTAGCACAGTTTGCTTTGACCAATAATTCAAATCGACCACCAAAAGTATCTTATTGAAAAAATCATGTGTCATTCAATGGGAAGAAGTTAGGCTATAATTATTTATTTGAGTCTCTTCAATGCCCGTGCCGATATTTCCTAAATGGACCTACAGTTTAACGTGGGTTACGAACCACGGTCATCAGCTATCGGTTACCCTACAAAAGCAATGAAGACTAGATGCGTGCTATAATTAATTTTTGTAACCTTTTAGTCATGTCGCAAAGTTACCAACTGGTGTGTGACCAACCGGAAAGAATCTCTAAGAAAGTATCCGGTCTTACCGGATTACAGAAGATACCATCTCTCAACCTAATTGTAAAACGTAAATTTGGATGAATAATATACGATTTTAAGAACAATAGATATGGTCCTTATTACTACTTATTTGTATATATACATTTTGTATTTTTCTCAATAAATATGTGTATCAATTCTTCCACTCGAACCTTCAGTGTGAAACGCTAAACTCGAAGAGATTTAAAACTGAAAACCAAATCACCTTATTTAACTTGTGGACGCGCGTTTTGCTAATCGTGTTATCATCATGAGGAGATAATTCAATCTGAAATATGTATAAAAGACAAAAAATTACTTAACTATTAAAAACCAAAAAGAAAAATGTTCCTCCTCTGCTACTTCGTAATACATTTTTACGTCTGTCCTATTAAAGTACGAAAAATAATTCAATAAGCTTATCACTGAGTAAATGATCATAAATATTTTAATAAGGACGTTTGATTCCCAAACAAATTCGTAAATATTTATATGAATACGTTTTCCACGAGAATCATACAAATTCAATTTAATAGGGACCGACATAAAAAAAAATAAAGCAAACGAGGGAGAAAACTTAATTAAAGTATTAATTATTTTGCTACATCTTCGAGGCACATACACAGTCTTTCTTAAAAAAGGCAAATAAAGCAAAGTAAAATACAGGATGAGGCCAAGAAACGGAAATTTTTAGTATCATAATTTCCTCAGCTGTCTCGGGTAGGTATAAAAAATATTTTCAATGGCATATTAGATAAATAATGTTTGTGTTGTGACAGGTCAGTGGTTATTTCGTCACCAATTCAATATTAACAGTAATGGTCTGTCACAGTAGTATCTGACCATGCTATCAAAATATGGATTAACAACTTTAAAGAAACTGGTTATGCGCTGAAAAAGAAACCTCCAGGTAGAAAAAAACTTTCCGTGCAACTGCGAGCAAAGATCTAAAGGTGAACAGTAGAAGTCGGTGTTGACGGTTTGATTAACTAGAAGAAGCTCAAAATGAATGGATCCCTTCCAATCCCATCAAATGCAAAACATATTTTTTTTCGAATGAAGGCCGGCTTTCGCCGTGCATAATACTGCTGGCCCTGGCATTAATATCACACGTCGATATGATTTTTGTAACATTGATGAGAATGTTCTTTTTGCGTTTCATTTAAATAGTTATTAAAAAATCTTTTCACAGAAATAGTCTAGCACGTCCCATTTTCAAGTCCCATCATGGGATCATAGAAATTATTTGTACCTGACTTTGGACTGGACAATGTAGGAATTACCACAAGATCGTAGAGAGGGTATTCCACAGTATTCTACGAAGCTTTCAAGGCAGTTTTATTGTTTTCTATAATTTAGTTTGTTTCTATCATATTTACAGTACAGTCAAGTATTTAAGTCGATTTTATATAAAATGGCAAGTTCTAATCGTCGATTTTGCAAAAATCCAGCGTATAAGTTTTGTTATATATGCGGATGATTTATTTTAAAGTCACAAGCTAGATCTACATCCGAGGGAGTCATATAAGCCTATCTTTTATATTTTAAGTGCCAAATTGGATATCAAGATAAAAGTTGGGCTCCTCATGTTTGCTGTGTGAGTTGTCTATGCCGTTTGCTTTTCCTATGGTTTGGCCAGAACATACTGACCATGTAAGGGATTGCAACTTTTGTAACGATGTCACTTTAAACAGAATTGATTTCAAAAGAGCAAAGAAACAAAATTCAGTAACCCAAAAAAGGTGTTTCTTCCGCCAAATTAAGCTTGGACTCATGAAAAACTTTGTCAAATCCATGGACAAAAAAAGTAATCGTTTCAAGTATCTAAAAGAAATATTTCTTCAATTAAGTGATGCAAAACTAAAAGAAGGCATATTTATTGGACTTCAAATAAGGGAGCTTCTAGGTGGTTGTGTTTTCAAGATAAAATAAATGAAAAGGAATTTACAGCTTGAAAGTGTTTTGTAAGTGTAGTGAAATGATTTCTAGGCAACAAGAAAGATGAAAACTATAAAAACCTTATAGATGAACTCTTGAAAGTCTATGAAATACTCAGGTGTCGCATGTCCATAAAAATTAATTTTTTACGCCCGCGTGTCGATTTTTTTCCAGAAAATTTTGGTGTAGTAAGCGACGAACAAAGAGAGAGGTTTCATCAAGATATCAGGATGATTAAAACAAGATACCAAGAACGCTGGAATCCATCTATGTTGGGCAACTACTGCTGCTTTTTAAAAAAAGATGATGCTACAGAACACTAGATGAAAAAGTCAAAGTTTTTGTCGCTGTATGACATCTCATGTAATATATTTTTTTATTTAGATAATCTTCAGTAATGTGTTTGCATAGATATAACACGTTTTATATGTTTATTTAGTTATTAGCTTATCATTTTTAGAACTACAATATACTTCATATACACCTATTTTCTCAATCAATATTACCTCAAAAAAGTTGGACGTTATTGTACAAAATCCACTTTTCATTACCAGTTACCATCCGCTTGATGGAAATGAAGCCTTTTTCAGCAAAAGATCAAACGAAGAGATTCCGTCGAGTAGATTTCCCTCACTAAGTTCGTGATGGACCGAAACAGACGTATCCATTTTTTTCAGATGGTTAAAAACAGTCCATTTACTAATATTTAACTTATCTGCTATGTCACAGATCGTGGTGCGTGGATCTTAGGCTAATATGGCCTTTATTTCTGTAGCATCAGTACTTGAAGGGCGATCAGAGCAATGCCGTATCAATATCATAGCAAGGTCAATATCACTGCCCCTAAAACCGACCAAACCACTTTTGCACCGTGGTCTTCCCGACACAACCCTCTCCATAAAAGGCACAAATCCTGTTTTTAGTTTAGACAGCGTTGTTGTCTTTTTTAAAATCAAAAAGCTTAATGTGGCGTAAATGCAAGTTAACGACCGGCATTTTCAGTTTGAATCAACTTGACTAACTGAAAGCAAGTCAAAGCGAATCTGAACGTAAATATTGCAAATGCCACTCGAATTAATAATATGTAAATAAACATTACTAATCCAACATAGATTTTTGTTTACACGCCTTAAAATAGCAAGTAATGGAAAATCCTTACGGATTTTCCGAACAATCCGATACTAAATTTTCGATGTTTGACGAAAATCCCTGTTAACTGTCCGATAAACCCTTGCACAGTTCAAAGGTCATAGTGTGATGTGTAATATAATGTTTGAGTATTATTAGTACCTATTTTTTTGAGAATACCAATGAAAACCACTATTACGTCAGCCCATCAGATCATGTTCACATAATAGAGAGGCTTTTCGCAAGACAGTTAAGCAGGTTTTCTCTTATTACCTATGACGTATGGTTTAAATAATACAGGGAGACAGCTCACACCGCTAGGATATCGATAAACGCCATTAGACAGTTGTTCCTCAATTATGTCATCAGATATAGAGATATTCATTAGTCATTAAGATTTAACGGCATGTGATTTATATTTGTGATGTAATATGAAGAGTGAGATCTATGCTGACCTCTCACAAAATAGTGCGCAGCTGAAACTCAAAGTTCATCAAGAAATAATCCGAACTACTGTGGAAATGTTGCGCTGTGTAGCGAGTAATAGTAGTTGAGATTAAAACAATATTTTCAAAGAGACCAAAGTCACATTTTAAAAGTTTTCTTTCTCCTATAATGTAGTATATTTCTATTATTTAAACAAATATTTAGATTAGTTACTGACTTTTCGTACTAGCCCGTAACTTTCATTTTGAATATCGCCTAGAAAACCGAGAAGTCGCTGTCGTTTTGTATGATTTTAGTATTAGGCATATCAAGAAATCACATGGAGCTGCAAATTGTAGATATAGAGGCCGAGTACTACAATACTTTGGAGCAAGAAATCGTTCAGTCTTAATTTTCTATGCACTGGTACACAAGAGCAAGATTCCACGAGACTATTCGCCCAATTATCCATGCCTGCAAGCTCCTCATTAACCCTGTTGGACACACAGCGATAATTTTAAAGCATTTCAGCCACTTTTTGGATATTTTTTCAGGTCAAACAGCTATTTATGTACTTTACTATGGATCATCTTCAATGCCTTCTTTGTTGCAAACTACCTAAGAACAACTCCTATGGCTCATTGTTTTACTACCATCGAGAGTTCGAATCAGTTGAAATGTTTCTGTGACAGTTTTATCCAATTTAAAACAAATATTAAACTTACTATCGTAAACTTACTCTCAAATTTTATGTCATTTCTAACGACCTAGAAATATTAGTGTCTAAAAATGCCCTCTTTGTTGCAAACTACCTAAAAACAACTCCTACGGCTCATTGCTTTACTACCATCCAGAGTTCGAATCAGTTGAAATATTTCTGTGACAGTTTTATCCAATTTAAAACAAATATTAAACTTACTATCATAAACTTACTCCCAAATTTTATGTCATTTCTAATGACCTAGAAATATTAGTGTCTAAAAATAACTGGTAATAAAAACTTAAGTATATCGTTACGTAATAGGCATGTTAATTGAAATAAAGCGCAAATGGGTAAACAAAAATGTAAGCATTTACCTTCTACATTGAACGGATTGTACATATCATTAATTTAGACGGTAAGTAAGTAAGTGGTCAAACTCCTGAATCTGTTATTGCAGGCTCCGAAAAAATCAGCTTATTGGATATAACATGGCATTCTAATTCGTTAAATATTTCTGGACATTCGTAAAAAATCTGCTGTCTATCGTTATCTTACTAAAACACTATACCCCCTGGGATATTCTAATATAATTTCTCATATTAGCAAGTGTCCAGATATCTCGTTCGTATTTAATTACTTGTTTGAATATTTCATTACTTTTGGTTCAGGGAAAGTTAGTTGCCATATATAACAATATGTTTTCTGTGCACTCGCGTATTATCAAAACAACAATTTGCTTATTACGGCTCGTCATCTTTATAGGGCCGAGTATAATTTACACGACATAAACGAGGTATCAAGCGTTGATTTAACAAAGAATGTGATAAAAAAAAGTCTTAAACTACAAGATCAACTCTAATTTTAGCGTCTATGGGTTGACCAAGGCCAAGCAGAGGTGTAAACAACATTAAACCTGTGCGTGAATCGGTGAGAAAAAATCCATCCCAATCCGTACGGAAGCGAAGTAGCCACGTACACATTAAGAAATCTTCCCTGCATGTCATTTAAAAAAAAGATTTTTGTCCTCATCTCTATAAAATTCAAATTGTGCAAGAAAAAATATAAACTACAGAAATTATTGACATAAATTGGAGGTGATATAAATTGGCCCCCAAGAAGTCCACATTTAATTCCGCTTGATTTTTTCTTGTGGGGTTATGTTAAGAGCAAAGTTTATGAAAATAATCCACGTACCATGTTGTAACTAAAGGAGAATATTGTTCATGAGATCCATTCAATATCCAGACATATGTGCGGCAGGGTAATAGCATATTTTCGATCATGCCTTCAAGAATGACAGCGCTGTGAAGGCCGTCATCTCGAC
The DNA here is from genome assembly GCA_031761425.1 of Cosmopolites sordidus. NCBI lineage: Eukaryota > Metazoa > Arthropoda > Insecta > Coleoptera > Curculionidae > Cosmopolites > Cosmopolites sordidus. The sequence continues at coordinate 87,463 of JARFXV010001925.1, forward strand.
AGTATTATTTTTGCTAAATAAATTTCCAAACACTGTACTATAATGTTTTAATAATAAAATTATTATACCTTAAATCGACTTCTATTAATTATACCTACAAAAATAAACATCAATATTGAACACCTTGTACATCCCAATTTATTATCTTAACTCTTACTTCTCTCTCTAACTTGACTCATCGTAAAAATATTTTTGAACAAAGATCAAAATATATCATCAACGAATATTTAAGAAACACAATATATATGAGGGTAGAATGATAGCATAGTAAAAAACACTCAGAGTGGTTATGGTGTTTGAATCATTGAATTGTTGTTTCTTTTAGTTTAAATGTTTTTCGAAGAAAATATAACAAACATCATAATCATCATAATCATTTCAGTTATATACAAGAGTAGAGTAAAAAGATACTTGTTAAGTGTAATATTTTTTTAATTGGAAATCGATTTATATTTCGTAGTCTCCTTTCAGTTCGATACACCTCGCTCAACGATTTTTCAACTTTTTTGAGCCTTCCAAAAAGTACGACTTGTGGAACTATAAAATAGTCCTTTATTTCGGTGATAATATCTTAATTTGATGTGAATTACTTTCTAGCCGGTCATTTCCTCATGTTTCCTTATGAATGGCCGGGTGCATTGTGACTTTTTTATTCGCCTAACGTGGGCGTTTTTGTATTATCTATTCATGAAATGTAACCGATAATGCAGAATAATACTCTCCTGTGATCGTCTTTCGTTTTTCCAAATAGACGATGAAGATAATGCCAATCCCAAAACGCAGTGACCTTGATTTTTCCGAACAATGAAAGCGTCTCCACCTTATTCGGAACACCTCCGTTGCATAACACCTATAGTTGTGACTATTTTTTCGTTTCTGGTGTATAGAGGTGAATCCAAGTTTCATCAACAGTCACAAATCATCGAAAATATTCCATCAGAGAAATCAGCTTTCTTGAATATGATTATTCGTATCCTACAAAATGGACGATCCTGTAGGGCTTTTTCATTGTTTCTACATTGTTTGCAGACACGCAGGAATATTCCTTCCTACAAATTTAGCACCTCAATTTGTTTTCCCTACATGAATTAAATAATATAAATAAAAGTTATAAAAACAAATGCAAAAAACAAAAGGAACCCTAATCTAATTTCAATATTTCATTCTGAACTTACCTTCTACCTTACCTAAATAACAAATAAAAACAAGTATATTTTCAAATCGCTAGCAAACCAATAAATACAGTCAAATATATAGGTTAAACCTACAGAACAATGACTAAGATCGATAAATTGTTTTATTTCGCCGGGACTCCGATTCTTTCCGAACGTCTTTTCGGAAAGCGGTATAACTACCGAATTGTTCCGAGCCAACCCGATACTGGCATTCGTGTTTACGTTCCTTACCATTGTGAGGTCACATGTGCTCGGGTTTTTTTCGGGAACTGTCGGCGCGTCATCGGTACTAGGTTTAAAAATATATTTTCAATTTCATATAACTTTTTAATTACAAGGCAAAAAATAAAAATAGTTTTGTCATAAAACGTATATCGTATATGATCTTTCCATTTATGATAAAAAAAATGTGTTTAAAACCCCAATTGATTGTATGCCATTTAAAGTACATATTCATTATTGGTAACTTACTGAAAAATATTCTGGGATTGTACTATAAAAAGCTCCATTCTCATCAATTTTCAGCAACAGGCTAAAAATAGGAGATGCCTGGGAAATAAAAGGGCTGATCATCATATTACTGCCCCAAACAAAATCTTCTTCAACGGATAAACAAGGTATACAGGGGGTCTCTACTAAGTTAATAAACGTTTGAAGGGAATTTTCTACTAATAATCGTAAGGTGTACTGAAATTATAAACAGAACAACAAATTATAAAAGGTAGGCCGTCAATTTGTACATTTTTAATTTTTTTTAATAGGAAAAAAACTAGGGAGGAATTCATATATATATATATATATATATATATATATATATATATATATATATATATATATATATATATATATATATATATATATTACATTTGCAATTGACACAGAGTACATTAACATCTAATTTCTTTTCTAAATACAATCAGGTAAAAGTTACATAAAAGAGCAAATAGGAAATAATAAATCAATACCACTAAGTGGATCATTATTTTAGTACTCACAGTTTCCATAATTTTAGAGTAGACTCATTTGCAATATGTCTATCGAAATTTTAAATCAATAAAGTGAATAAGAAATAAAAGACTGACTTGGACTGAGTTAGTCACTTTTACGAAGTACCGTGAAATGGGATGACTTTGCCTTTTGGGGCGACTTTGCCCAATTACGCCCGAAAATACGTTAAATGTATCCACAGCCACTACTTGAACGCAACGTGGTATGTGTCACTTGGAAATTATTGTGGGGGGTATACCGCGTCTCTAACGTCGCCTGAGCGCTTGTCGTCAGTTGCAAGTGGCAATTACAGTGTCTTTAAACCAAGCCTATTTTTTACGCCTGTTTTGTGTGTTTCAAACTTCCACTTGGCTCCAACAGTTAACTACGATATACTGAGGTAAGTACATAGTAAAAGTTCATTATACTATTTAGGATAATGATGATCTGAAAAAAAAACAATTTTTGAGGTTAAAAATGTGGTGGACAAAGTCACCCCCGTCAACAGAACGCGTTGATTACAGATAGTAGCTTTGCCCGACCAACTGTTCGCATTTGTAAAATGCATTAAAGCTAGACATTTTGTTTCAGAGAGATGCCCAGGATTTATAAGAAGAAATTAGGAGTACGCCAGTACCGGAATTATTCTGATGATGTGCTCGCTCAAGCAGTTGCAGACATACAGAACGGTAAAATGTCAGCAAGGCAGGCTTCGCTTCAATACAAAATTCATAGGAAAACACTGGACAATAAGATAGCACAGCGACATTCAAAAAATGTTGGTGGACAAACGATATTTTCGACAGAAGAAGAAAAAACTATTTTGCATCAGATCTTAACGTGCGCAGATTGGGGTATGCCGCTGGATTCCTTTGATATCAGATTAATTGTAAAAGAATATCTTGGTACCCTGGGACGTATTGTACAACAATTTAAAGATAATCTTCCTGGGGGACATGTGGTACAGGAATCTTTTAAACCGACATCTAGACGAACTCACCGTTAGGAAATGTCAGAATGTAAAAAGAGCAAGAGCAGCAGTTGGAAGAGGACATATATCATCTTATTTTGATCATCTGGAGAGGTCTTTAGAAAATATTCCAACGCAGAACATTCTTAACTTTGATGAAACCAACTTCTCGGATGATCCCGGATCGAAGAAGATGGTCTTTAGAACCTTAGCACCTTAGAACCTTAACACCTTAGGTGTTAAGTACCCTGAAAGGAACATCAATTCCACCAAAGGCTGCATATCAGTAATGTTTGCGGTGTCTGCTATTGGAGAAGTGCTACCTGTTTACGTCGTATATAAGGCGTACCAGTTATGGAAAACATGGATTGAAGCCGGCCCCAGCGACACAAGGTACGGAAGAACCACGTCAGGGTGGTTTGATGGGCCAAATTTTGAGGAATGGTTCTTACACATTATTGTCCCGTGGGCAAGAAAATTGGAAGGTTCTAAATGTATTATTGGGGATAATCTGAGTTCCCACCTTAGCACAAAAGTTATACAGCGTTGTGAAGAGCTAGATATAAAATTTGTATTTCTGCCTGCGAATGTCACCCATCTTTGCCAGCCCTTAGATGTGGCTTGTTTCGCTCCTATCAAAAGAATTTGGAGAACCATTTTAACAGATTACAAAATGAAAAATCCACACAGTGTAAGCTTGGAAAAGTCGGTTTTCCCAAGACTACTAAAAAGATTATTAGAAGAGATGAAGCCCAGAATTGCTGAAAGCATCAAGTCAGGCTTTAAGACGTGTGGCATTGTTCCAGTGAACCGCCAAGAGGTGTTGAAAAAAATACCGGGTGCGCCTTCGCAAGCTCATAATGAAACTCCAAGGGTAGTGAGCGAAACACTCCTCAATTATCTGCAAGCTTGCAGAAAAGGAGATAAGGATTTTCCTACCAAAGGCCGCCAGAAGAAAATTGCTATTCCCGCAGGAAAATCTGTTTCCTTAATTGATTTGCAACTTTCTGAAAGTAAGCAAGAAAAAAAAATGTATCTATAGAATATCCTGAACCTACAGCTGGTTGCAGCAAGGATATTTCACATTCTGGGTCCCAAAAGAGGAAGACACAGCATCTTGAAACAGACTCTGACGACAGCAGCGACTCAGAGGATGAACATATGTCTTTATATAACAGCTCAGACGGTGCAGAAAGTTTTTCGGGTTTTCAAATAAATATGCAAGTGAATCCAGAGAAACTTGGCATCGATGATTATGTTATTGTAAAATTTGGCACAGGCAAAAAAATATTTTACAAGCACTATGTGGCCAAAATTATAGATATCTATGTAACTGATGTAAACTTGAAGCAAATCGTTGATGTTCTGCCTACACCTGTAAGCTGCCGTCGTGGAAGAATTATTTTTGGGGTTGACTTAACGATCTATGTAAATTAAACAAAAATATGTCTTATATCTTACAACTTAAAATAAGTTAATTGCTTACTTATGTTATGTTACCATGTTCAAGTAACAAAAAAAAGTGTTTTTTACCTTACAAGTGATAATGAGTTACCTAGTTGAATAAATTCGTATTTTTTATAAATAAATATGTTAAACTGCCTATATAATTCTTTGTAACCAACAAAATTGGTTGATATATATATATATATATATATATATATATATATATATATATATATATATATATATATATATATATATATATATATATATATATATATATATATATATATATATATATATATATATATATATATATATATATATATATATATATATATATATATTTCAAAATGTGTTTTGCGTAATTACGCTTTTAAATGGGGTGGCTTTGCTTTATCAATAAAATAAGAGGGTGGGCAAAGACACCCCATATAGGCAACTAACTTTGCCCACCCAGTTGTTTATTTTTTTTACATTATTTTTTTAATGAGCAAAAATACAACATTATTGTTGTATTGTCCTTATTGCCACTTGTAGCATAGATCATACGATTTCCAGAAAATACAACATTTTATGAAACAAGAACGGTTTAAAATTCAAAATTGGGCAAAGTCACCCCATTTCATGGTACTGGAAGGCTCATGGCAATGAAAGAAATGAATTGAAAGAAAAAGAAAAATCAAGGACAAATGGAGAATAGTGAAAATAATTCAGAGGAAATTGAATTGGAAACAAACACAGGAATGGGTATTCACATTAGAACAGATAACAGAGGTCATAAAACAGGTGTTAGGCAACATTCATAGTTATAATGGATGAAATAGTGACTTAATGAGTAGCAAGACTAAAGGATAGACAAGACTAAAGGATAACAATTAATAATTGGAAGAAATTATATTGGAGAAACTGATTGGTTGTGGGGGTTGGGGGCATCTGGTAGAAATAATGAGAGAGAAAATTTCAAATTAAAGTTGCATTGGCATCGGATACCATAATAGGCAAAACAGATATATGGTAAAGAATAAAGCTTAGAATATAGCGTCAGATTGCAGTGCTTATAATTGCAATAAATGATAAATAAATAAAATGAAAAATAAAATGAAAAATAAATATGTGATGATAAAATGAATACAAATTATATACGAATAGAATCGTTATTTAGTGGAAATTTGAGTAGATATCCAAATAAATATTCCTACAATAGGCAATAGTGTACATTTTCTAAGATATCACAGCCCAATTAAGAAGAAAGATTTTTCATTTGTTAGCGAAATATTTCCGAGAGAGGTTGAGAATAGTTGTCACTGATTTGAAGCGCTAAAGAGTTTAAATTAAATTATTTTTTTTATTTAAATTAAAGATACATCAGCTACACTGGCCATTTAGCGTTAATTTTACCCAGTTTTTCACAATACCCCATTATAGAATGCTGGACTGTTAAAAGGACAGTGCAGAAGTAACATTTATTAGGATCAGTCCTTTTGGGTATATATTCATGGCAGAATCCACCTACTTAAGAAGTATTGCCAGGAAAGGTATATGGAGGTTTAAGAAAACCAAACAAGGTTATTTCAATAATTCTGAGTGATATTTTTTCAAGTAGTCATTTGTTAGAGTTCAAATCGTTTTAATTAAAGGTGGATGGAAGGAAGGAACAGTCAGTCACAGAGCGCTTCGCGAAGTGGTCGGCATCTTCATTTCTGTTTATTCCCTTGTGACTAGACTACTAAACAAATCTCAAAGTAATGTCACGGTCGTTAATGATTTTAATGAGATCAAGCATATTAACTACAGCTGGTGAGAATAGATGGAAGGAGAAAAGCAAATAAAGTGTGGGAGATAAAAGTTTAGAAGGTAGAAGGAGGACGACCTAGAAGGACATGGTATGAGCAAGTGCTTAGGACTGTACATAATAAAAACTTACGTAAGGACTCTACGTAATAAAAATTAATAATTGGTCAGTGAGTTAAGGTGAAAAATCCTTCCTCTAGGAGGGAAAGACTTGACTCAAACAAACCTCACCACTAAAAAACATATTTACCTGCATTCTGTATTTCACCAGTTCCATAAACCTATTTAGTTTTGATATTTCATACACTTCATAATTACGTTCGTTTATATCGAACCAACCTTTTCCCAAGTCACCTATACACATTCTAATATTGAATACTAGAGTTTCGAGCCAAGTCGTTTTCAATTGTTTCAGAACCTATAATCAGAAAACAGAGAATTATAACATACAGCATCTCAATTTCGCCCCTAATATATTAAATTCACTTTTAATAGCCCATTTATATAACCTGTTTAACCAAAACAAAAAAATATAAGATACTTTTTATAAATTAGGTTTATTTATTCGGAAACATCTTAGCAGCAATATACCAATTAAGGAATAAACTGAAAGATAAAAAAACTCACCATATTACTTTCGAAAACAACATTCATTCTGGTCCTGCGCCTTGTACTTAAAGGAAAGGTTCAAAGTGGTTCCACGCAGAGTCCCATGCATGTGTTTTAAAAACTATGCTTTTCATGTAACCCCATAAAAAGAAATCACAAGGGTTAAGATCTGGTGAGTTAGGCGGCAACGCTACTGGTCCTCCACGACCCACTTATTAAGAAAAGTTATGTTTAGAACTCCCGCACATCAAACCTAAAATAGGTTGGTCCTCTATCATGGAAGAACCACATGTTCTGCCTAACATTCAAAGGCACAAGTCCAGCCGACCAAAAATGAGGACTGTGAGAATTCTGAATTCCATTTCGGGTAAATAAAGCTTTGTCCATAACCAAAATGTTTTTGGAAAAGTTTCGATTTCATGTTGGTGTAAGAGCCACTCGCAGAACTAAGCTCTGTTAGGGTAGCTCTAAGGCTTGAACTCGTTGCACATGAAATGGGTAAAACTGACAGTTCAACTTACCGTGCTATTTCTTAAATACTTATTATTGGGTCTTCCTCGACAAGATTCAAAATTTATTTCTTCTTTGCACGTTTTCAGGTACTCTCGGTCTTCCCGCGTGCCCTCCACGATGTGCCCTCAAATCACCGGTGTCTTTGGCTCTTTACACAACCCGAATAAATGATTTCGAAAATCGGTGAACCCGAAGAGAAAAACGTTCAGCGTATAGCTGAGATACAGCATTGGCATTTTGAAAACCCTCTCCATAAATTAACACCATGTTAACTAATTCACTTTTCTAATATACGTGGGCCATTTTATATTTCCAAGAATCACGATAGAAATTCACGTTAAAACTGAGAATATAATATAAGATAAGAACATAAAAGGAATGCATGATTCACAAGAAAAAACGATAAACATTAGTTGTCTTCTGTTCGTTTTGAATTTGCGGGCGGTCTAATAAATTTGTTTAAATTATTTTAAGGACCGGGCTTGATTTTTTTTTTATTTATTCAAGACTGTAGTGTCCTAATTTTAGAGATATTTTTAAAAATGGAATTAGAAAAAATATTTATTTTATCGAGTTTTATACGCTGTTAAAAAAAATCTCATCTTAGGAATCACCCTGTATGTTTAAATCAAGAATTGATGAATTGAAAGAATCTTAAAGTCACTTATAAACTAGTTGGGCACGAGAGATAACACTGCCCATCAAACTTTTTTTATGGTGGTTAAGGAAAAATATAAACTGATTTTGAATATTCTAGATGTACTCATTATAAAAATAACTTGCTTTTTTGTAGCAGCTCCAATTCTTCAGATATATTACGATAAAATTTAGCATTTCAAACAGGTACAATTAATGAAATAATGATAGATTTAAAGACCAAAACATGTTTTTAATTAAAAGTTATCTAATTAGACGATTTTCAGATACTGAATATTTCCTGCCTGTGTAATCGCCACCCACCATCCTCGTCCCCACTTAATAATTTATTATCCACCGGCAATCTCGAGTTCATAGTTTGAATGTTCGCAAATGTATTTATCAGAATTTTTAATGTAATTTAATCAAATAATAAAATACTGAGCAATGGCCGCGGTTGTCAGGCGGGATAGTCATGCCTCTATCAATTCAATCGTCCCGGGTTCGAATCCTTGTTTACGTGTAGAGTTTATGGATAAGATAGTCACTAAGTAATGCTAGATCGTCGACGTGACATAAATTATTTAAATAAAAAAAATAACCCCATGAGTCACGTAATTAATAAGAACATATATCACGTTATATACAGGCTGTAAGGCAAAGTACTGTTGTAAATTTAACCAATATGATTCTTCACATAATTTAAAAAAAATGTTTTTTATGGATCAAAAACCTCAGAGTTTCAAAGAAAAAAAAATAACTAAAGCACCAATCGAAAAGCGATGATAAGATTTTACATTTTAAGCAAATATATGTAAAACCATATGTGGCTAATATCTATTAGTTATTACTTAACGAATAAACTACAAATAAACTAATAAACACTGTTAAAACATTTTTTTTTTTTAATTAAGAACAACGCTACGACAAAGAATCATCATCAAAGGCGCATCAATAACTGAAGCTATTAGCGACTGGACATACAGCTTAACACTAGAGCGCACGCGCGGGCTGCATATTTGGCCCTGCGTGACATACGGTCGTCTCTTTCTTGAACATTTCGTGCTACAGTGCTGTTCTTTCATGTATTCATCTAGTAAGAATTCGCGCACGAAGAAGATCCTATGAAATAAAGTTTGCCGTGTCAGTCTCCACATGAGTCCGAAAGTAAGCAAGGTGGTTTAGAGGAGGATGAGAAACAAGACAAGTCCACGTCCAAAAATGATTTGCCTCTGTCAGCTTTGGCTCATTATCAGTCTCGTAACCAAACAAAATGCAGTAAGTCACCACCACCTACTTCAAGAATATGGTCGGACAATATGGTTTCTCACAAAGCATGCGCGATAGGTGTCAAAAAGGACACTAAAACAGCTATTCAGTATTTTATTATTATTTTTGATGCGATATATTGAATATCATTGCTGAATCGACAAACATTTTCATTGATACTATAAAAAGTAAATTTCAAAGAGACAGAGATGTACTTTATACCGACATTACGGAAATGAAAGCACTTATAGGGGTATTATTGATGATTGGAACTTGTCGACCAGGGCAAAGAAATCTAAAAGACATCTAGAACAATTCAAAAGGTACTGGAGTTGAAATGGTTTACACCACCATGTCTGAGAACAGACTTCGATTCCTACTGCGTGTTCTTCGATTTGATGATGTAAGAAATCGACACGTTCTGCAACAAACGGATCGACTAGCAGTTTTACGTCAAATCATAACTATTATGCAACAAAAATGTAAGAATTATTACACCCACAATGAATACCTTACAATTGATGAATAATTAGTAGCACTCAAAGGACGTCGCGGATTTGTGCAGTACGTGCCAAATAAGCCTGCAAATTTTGTATACAAATTATTATGGTTGTCAAATACCCATACGTCTACAATTTTGAATTTTACGCCAGTATGCAACCAGAAGGATTTTTTAGACTCTCGAACAAAATGTGTCATACATCATGTCATACATCAAATTTTGAATCCATTATACGGATTAGGATGTAACGTTACCATGGACCATTGGTTCACTAGTCTTCCTATATGCAAACAACTACTAACTAAAAAAATCACAACTGTAGGAACATTTTTAAAAAATCAGAGCTCCCTCATCAGGTCAAAACTACTCAAAACAAGGAGATAAATGAGTCAATCTTTGGTTTTCAACTTGATTGTACACTGGTCAGCAATGTACCAAAACATAAAAAGATAGATTTGTTATTGTCAACCCATCACAATAACAACAAAATTGATCCTGATAGTGGGGAATCTAAAAAAACCTGAAATCTTTTTCACCTTTTATAATGATACGAAGTATGGTATCGATATTTATGATAAAATGTGAAGACAGTACGATGTATCATACAATAGTCATCGATAGCCTGTTACATTGTTTTATAATTTTCTCAATTTGGCTGGTATAAATGGTTTCGTAATATATAGATGAATAATCCTGACATGAAAATTATTCGCCATTACTTGCAGTTGAATTGGAGCTCACACTGAAAACCTAAATTGAACATCGTAACTCCACGATATTTTGCATGGAATACCCAGAAGTATAAAACTGAAAGGCAGATTATTTCTAGAATTATTAGAGCAACCACCGCAGTCTAATATGCCAATTCGTGGTGGAGTTGGTCGCTGTTATTTTTGTAGGAAAGCTCGAGACCGAAGTACACGCAAACAATGCAGCAAAAATGAGGCTCATTTGTAGTGACCATCAGGTGACTGTGTGTCCTCAATGCTTAGAAAACGAGTAAACGCTGATATTAATTTTGATTTTCTGTTTAATGTAGATAATGAAAACTGTATTATGCATTATATTATTAATGTAAATCTAAAATTAAAGGGTGAATGATCTCGTACTAGCCAAATAATCTTGATTTCAAAGAAGTTTTAAAACTATTTTAAAGCTATTTATATATAAGAATAAAGTTAATTATTAATAATATTTTGTGGATTATTTATTCCTTCGCCATTTGAAGAAAATAACTAACATAGAAATGGGCTACACATGTAACTCACGTAGCTCATGTAGCTGAAGTGTTTTGCAGGCGCGTACGCGCAAGTGTTAACGTGGACTCCGAACTACCATCATCAGCTATCGGTTAACCGCGGTCAGCACTCTCTTCGGGCTACCAACCCTTGGTCTCGTACTTAAGGGACTGACTAATCAACTGGTCTACCGAGTGACGATCGTAGAATACCTCTCAGAAAGCATCCGGCTTTACCCAGACTCGAACCGGTACGATTGAGAAGAGATTCCTAGTCAGATTATACACTATTGCCTCTTGAAATGCAGTAAACAAACCTAGTCCCTCCTCGGAGAGCCCCCATTCAAGTACTAACCGAAACAAGCGACGCTTCATATCGACCTCCGTGTCGCCGGCGATGGCAACCTTTCGTTCTATATGCTTATTTGTGGAGGAACTCTAAAATTCCGAGGAGGCTAAGCGTATTTATGGGCAACGATACCCAGAAAGACCGCTTCCAATTCGGCAAACATTTCTCCAAGGCTTTTGGATACGGGTAGTGTGATTTTATAAATTCAAGAATATGGGCGACAGCGAAAAATCAGTTCTGAAATCGAATAATACATTTTACATCTTGCTGGAGAGGATTCTTCCGGAAGTATAGGTAGTGTTGCGCGACAAGTTAGAGTATCACATTGCACTGTACATAGAATACTAAAAAATCAACTACTACTCGTACAACTAACTCTACCCGTATTGAATAATATAAACAAAAGGTATATACACTTTCGCGCGCTGATTTGCTGTTGTCGACCAGATTAGAAATATGCCAGAATTTTTTCAACGTATTCGAAAAAACTGGTTAAAACGGTTCCAGGCTAGCTATACTCAAATGGTGGACATTTAGAACATTTCATTTAATAAATAAATTAATCATGTATTTCGTAATGTGGCATGAATCGTTTAAAATGCATAATGCTGTAACAAATTTGTGCTAGTAATTTTAACTTTGACATTAAACGATAATTATGTGTAATTTTTTGTTTTTCTGTAATAAAACAAACCAAATTTATGATGAAACGTGTGAAATGAATGACTATAAAAATATTACATTTTGTTTTCAAATAATACCTTAAGAGGCCAATGAAACAAAAACGTGAAATCGAAATAAGCACTACATGGCTAATTGTTAAGAAAATTTTTAAAAATTCGTATTTGTTTTCGCCGGAACAGGTTACGTTTTGGATCCACGTTTTAAGGAAAATTTTTGTTCAAAATGATGTAAAGAATTATTGATTAAATTTACGAATCTACTTTTCTTTACACCCTCTATATATATATATATATATATATATATATATATATATATATATATATATATATATATATATATATATATATATATTGGGTTATTAGATATGTATAACATGCGTTGAACATTTAATACACTAGATAAATGAAGTCTGGAACTCCAATGTTTTGGAGGAAATCAAAAAACCAGCATAATAGCTGCTATTTGCTTTTTAAACATCCCAGATGTCAATCGTAATAATTCACAAAATGGGCACATCCTGACCTAGATACAATAAGGAGGTCTACACAATATTCCGAAGAAATACTCATTGCATCATTCAACAACCCACTATACCCGCAGAGAATAAAACAGAGACACCAACGTTTGGCAAATTTCAATGTAACAAATTTAGAAGAAACTACAGCGATTTGGAATTAACTTCAACAAGTAGAATATTTTAACTGATAAGAGGTAAAAGATCTCATTACAAATCTAAACGTCACAAAACAGTCTTCCGGCTTGTTTTCTAGATTAAGATGTAGATGATAATTCGCACCTCGTAGATGATAACTGACTAGTAACAACGCTTAAATGAAAAAGGAACCAATAAATTAATTTTAATATAACCTAGCTAGTAAACACAAAGCTGAAAAATGTAAAAGTAAAAATTTTGAGATAGAGAGCTAATAATAAAAAATATAATGAAAGAAACAAAAAGAAGAGATATGGCAAAAATAATAAGGAAACTTTGGGTGTGAGTAGAGAGAGTGCAAATTATGCCACACCATTTATGCTCCCTAAAACCATATTAGGGCACGTAAAAAATACGTGTCTCCTAAAAAAAATACATGTCTTATATTTATTATTTTATTTTAATATTCCACCTGCTAACATAGATTCATTAGAAATATCGGACGGAAAATTTCTGTTACTGGGCTTTTTAACTTGACTAAATTTAACAGATAGTTGCATACATATTTTCTTAAAGATATTGAAGCGATTTGTTTAAATAATTCTCCATGGTATTTTAAAATGTATGAAATCGGTACCGGTACGGAGAACAAGTTAATGTAATAAAACACTACAATAAAATTAAATCATGGTAGTGTCTTATGATTTCTATTAACACAAGATTTGGAAAATATTTTTAGATAAGTGTATAGAGAGATCATATAGAAACATCAGAAATCCAAGGGGTAACAAAAAAAAACACAAAAACAAAAATAGACAAATAGAAGCCGGGAATTGTTTCAAAAATTGTGATCCAAACTATTATGCAAATTTGAGCAAAAATTCATGCTAACTATATATAAACAAAACATTGTCCACATCAGATATGTCAGATTCGAAAAATATTTTATTTTCCAATATGCACTCGAACGTGAGCATAATATGCTCTAGATGTAACGGGGATGTAAAAATAAGAATGATGGAACTTCAAAATTAAATAAAACACACATTTTTTGCTCAAAATCGGTTCCGATTGCTTTACATAAGTGATTCAAATATGCAACGTCTGATTTAAACAAGATTTAAGCCAAATGGCCACCACTGCTTTTATTGCAGACACGGATCCGCTCGCGGCAATTTCTATCACCTGGCGCACATTTCGGGCTATATGGCGACTATGGCTTGAATATTAGTTTCCAAGTCACCAATAGTCACGAGTTTATTGCTATAAACGTGTGTTTTCACATGTCCCCAGAGAAAATAATCTAAAGGAGTTAAATCGCATAATCGCGGCGGCCAAGCGATGGAGCCATTTCGGGAAATTAACGAGTTGCCGAACTTGGCTCGCAATAAGTCCATGTTTACTTGGGAAATATGCGGTGGTGCGCCATCCTGTTGAAAATAAAAGTCATCCGCATCAATTCCATCAAATTCTGGAAAAAAAAATCTTTCAGCATTGCCTTGTAGTGCTCGGTATTGATGGTAACGGTGGCTCCATCGTCATTTTTAAGGAATTAAGGACTGATGTCCAAACTGTGATCTTTTGCGGAGGTAAAGGACTCTCATGTATCATGTGTGGATTAGATACGCACCAATACGCACAATTTTGTTTATTGGCGAAGCGATTTCATCGCTGATTTTGCGATAAAATTTGTTGTCGGCTTCCATCATTTCGAGGACCCAATTGGCAAATTAACGATGAATACGATGGTCGGTTGGCTTCAATTCTCATGTCAATACTATCTTATATGGATGCAAGCCTCGCAGCAGCCAGCAAGTCCAACCTCAAAATTCGTGAGATTGCCATTAGCGAGAGGCCCAACTCTTGGGAGTGGCGAGCAATGAGACATTATCATTTTTGGATACACTTGCTTGAACGATGACAGTATTCTTAACACTTCTGGCTTTTTTGTCGTGCAGGCACCACACTATCGTGGAGAGTAAACTCACTTTCAAATTTTCTAATAACACGATCAATAGACTGTTCAGAAGGACCACCATGACGAATACCACGATGGGTCTGAATTGCTAGTTGGGTAGCACGAGGGGACCGTGAATTTGCGTAATATAACAGGACAATTTCCAAACATTCTTCTAGCGTGAAATGAACCAGGATTTAATTGAAAAACTTTCGGAAAACAACTGACCAGACGTGTCAAAAATCGGTAAACAAATATGGCCGCCGTGAGATGTCAACATTGTGACATTTTCTGCAAAATAGATAAAATTGTATAAGAGTAATTATATAAATAATTATATAAATAATAAAGTGACGGTAGGCTGGCCATGTGCCAAGACAAAGTGGCGACAGGTGGCCGAAAAAGGTCATCAAATAAAAACCGAGGTCAGACAAGAAAAGCCGAGGAAGACCACCTGCCCGATTGACTTATGATCTAAAACGAATCAAAACAAATTGTGTTGCTACTAAATAAAGTAAAGAAACCTGGAAGCATCTGGAGGAAGCCTATATTCGAAATCAGAAAATTTGTGGCTGATTGATGATGAACTGTATATATTGGAGACCGAGGTAGGACAAGAAAAGTCGAGGAAGACCACCTACCCGATGGACTGATGATCTGAAATGGCATCAGACAATTTCTGGCTGATTGATGATGAATTAAATAAATTGGAATAGTTATAAAGTATCTTGTTTTATAGAGTTTACGGGTATTTAAAAAGAGTTAGATTTTTTTAACGAATTTTTTTTCGCATTCGACGGTAAAAAGTGTGCTGTTGAACATGGTCTTACATCCATTAATGATGATGATGATAATGCTTGGGATACCCAAAAACCGATGCTATCGACAAAATCGTAACAAAAAACCAAACCGTCGTGAACCCGGAAGATACGCTAGCTTGGTGACATTACAGACATTTCGATAGATCAAGCCTACATTTTACACCTACATTTTACATGATGTGAATATGAAAAATGTTCCGGTCAATACGTACATCGTCTCATATATGTCAACTAAAGATGCTAAAGAGTACATAGACATATTTAAATATGCTTTGTTGAGTTTCTTAAACGGTTTATAATAGTAGATGAAACATGGATTCACTATTATATGCAGAAGATGAAGCAGCAGTTCCAAACAGTGTGTGCCAAAATAAACAAAAAGACAGATAAAGTCAAGGCTATGGTTTTCTGGAATTCTCGTAGTAAGATGGTCAAAGGCTACCTGGCAAAAGCAGGACCATCAGTGAGGAACATAATATCTCGTTACCCCCAATTGAGGGTGCTATTTAAACTAAATATCCTTATATGTCCTACTTTCCCCTTTCTAACTAATACAAAGGGTATTGTCTAAACAATAATGTTAAAGAAGCACTTCGTCCCAAATGAATTCCTCGACAAATCCATATTCGCCCAATTTAACTCCCCGTAACTATTTTCAGTGTCCAAGATTTTTAATGAAACGACAAAAAGATTCATGTTTGCCCGTGCTGCAGTTGTAAAACAACTACCAAAGAACAGTTGAATAAACATTTTTATAAAATACTCATTATGAACATAAAGTCGCAACAAAGGAACCTTTTTTCGAATCAGTTAACCAATGTATAAGTTCAATTCTATTGGAACCTTTGGTATGAAACACTAAACTTGAAGAGATTTACCACTAAACACCAAATCACTTTTTTTAAACTGCTCGACGCACGTTTCGCTAACCATGCATCACATAACCATAACACATTAGCATCATCAGGAGATGATTTAATCTAATTCTAAAAGTAAACTATGTTCTATTTACATGAAAAACCATACCTAACAAAGCGTGTAAAAATTATGAACCGTGAAGTTTACTACGCCTTACATTAATAATTGAAAAAGTTGACTGAACGGGATAGGTCCTTTATCTCTGTTCATGATTTTCTTACATATTTCTATTTGAATGCTTTCATATGCATCCAAAGCCCAATTATTATTAACACTTTTAATTAGTCTTAAATTACTAATATCTATACTGAGGTCGTGTTCGATTGCATATTGGGCAACACAAGATTTTTCATTTCTCCCATATCTAATGTGGGTAATATGTTCTTTATATCTTGTTTTCGTTCGTCCCGTAATTTCGTAAATCCCCGACTTTTCATGTTGCTCTACTTTATCCTTTAGATTACCCAGAACTTCTCTTAATTTATTATATGGTTTGTACACAACCTTAATGTCCACTTTTTTTCAAAATTTTGTCTAACCCTCTTGTTAATTGGACATCAAATGGTATTACCATGAATTTCTTTGTGTTCTGATCCTTTTGAAAAGCTGAAGATTATTTCAATAATTTTCCGAACTTATGTTTTCTAATTAATTTATCTACAATGTTCTTATTATAACAATTCACTTCAGATACCTCCCTAATTAATTTTAATTCTTTGTTATAATTATCTTTATTTAAAGGAAAATGAATTAATCTATTTACCATACATATAAACTTAAAAAAAAAATATTTTGGGAGCTATGATTTGAATCGTTAGGAATGTATCTCGAAGTGGTGGTGTTTAGTGGTAAATCTCTTCAAGTTTAGTACTTTATAAGTTATTATAAAATATCTAGTTGACATAGTTGTTGAAAATATACTTACTATATTTGATGTTTGAGTCTGAATAGTGTTAAATTCGTCCAAGGTAACATATTTAGCTCCATAGTTAGATGAAAACAGTGACATTTGGGAGATTTTTATACATTCTCCTACTACATATGACATTGCCAAATATGTCTCTGGTACCACATAAATATTGTACCAAGCGAAAAACTTTTTCTTCTTTTGAAAATCGGTTTTACTTAAACCAGTGTCGATCATTTCTAGAACAATATTTGCTTTTAATAGTAACAAAATTATCATATATATATATATATATATATATATATATATATATATATATATATATATATATATATATATATATATATATATATATAACAACCCGCTTGCTTTATAACCTCGTTTCAAATTTAAATAATTTCGTGCCCTTTTGGTAGTGCATTACACTTCGTTCTTAAAATAGTATATATCTTAACGAAGTAAGTGAGATACCTCACAAAAAAATATTGATGCCTGGCCTGCCCATAATAAGCCTTTGAGACTTTTTTACTCGAACTAGAAAGTGATTTATGCCGCTGTGAGCAAAATGTTATAACACACAAAGTAAATAAAAGTAATACTAAACGTGTTCAGAGGCAAAGATAGTCACCTCCGCCAATTCATAGATTTTAAAAGTGCGTATGATACCATAGACCGAAATTTATTCTACAAAACGATACAGCAGTAAAAAAATCCAATTCAACACACATGGCACACTTATAAATAACAGCTTCCAGATACGGATAATCTTCCGTATGCGGATAATCTAAATGTTATATCTAGATCAAAGCGAAATCTCGCAGAGACATGCCAAGCACTTAAAGAAACTTCTGAAAAAATGAGGCTACAGAGTAATATGGAAAAAACTAAATACATAGCGGTTGTGAACAGAACTCCCAATCGGCCCTTCAAAGATCTGGTAATAGGAACATGGAACAGACAGAATAGAATATGTAAAGAAATGCACATTACTTGGCTCCCACGTAAACAACATAAGTGAGATCAATTTAGAAATTAGAGGAAGAATATCCCTGGCAAATATAGTCTATTATAGACTAATTAAACATTTAACATCAGACGTTAACATAAAACACTTATTAGACCAGTGTTAATGTAGGGAAAATACGTACAAAATTACATAAACGTACAAAATGCCATAATTCGAATTTAGCGCACTCTATCGCAATTGCATCTATGTGTGTAGCATTTATTTTATCCCTCAGTTATTTGTTGTTATCCTCAAATAACTTGTTCCAAAAAAAATCCTCTGTATCTATTTTTGAATTTTGTTTTTTCAAAACGTTGTATGGAGAAAATGACATGCCTACATAAACAACTGACACAATGTTATAGGTATGTCATTTTGTCCCTAAGAGCTCAGTCAAGGAGTTCAACTTAATGTCGCTGTTCATTTCTTTACAGATATACCAAAATGTCACTCGATTATAAGCGTGCGACAGTTCGAAAATCTTGGAATGCAGACTCGATACAGAAAACTATAGAGGAGGTTCAGAATAATAAAATGGGCTCCTCCGAAGGCATGCCTTGGGTGGTAACAAAACTTTGAAGTCGAATTCGAAAGGTCTTGGATATTGGAAACTTACGTTTCCATCTGATGTAGAAAGGCAATTAGTTCAGCATTTGAAATTCCTCGAATCTCATTTGTATAGATTGACGCGAGCATCGGTGCAAAAACTAGCTTTTCAGTTGACTGAAAAAACGGTTTCATGAGCGAAACCATTTTTTATTAGATTTAACCCACAAAAACAAACAGCTGGACAAGAATTGATTGAAGGATTTCTAAGACGAAATAAAGATATCTCTCTATGCAATCCTGAAGCTACTTCAGCCGTCCGTGCTCAGGCTTTTAATCAGCGTCAGGTCCAAAAGTTTTTTAAACTGTACGGAAAGCTGCTGGAGTATGTAGACTTTAGATTACATCGAATTTATAATGCTGATGAATCAGGCGTAGCTACTATACAAAAACCCCAAAAGATATTGACTACTACTGGAAGAAAGCAAGTTGACGTTATAACCAATACAGAGCGTGGAACAAACACCACTCTTGTTTGTTGTGTTAATGCCATTGGTGCGTTTGTCCCGCTAGTGATGATATTTCTGATAAACAATATGAAAAATGAACTTGTCAACAAAGCTCCTCCTGGCACTTTAGGTGTATCTCAATAATCAGTGTGGATGACCACTGAAATATTTCTGAAATGGATTAAGCATTTCCGAAGTTTTGTAAAAGCAGGTAATGACGATAAGGTAATTTTGATCGTTGACCGACATGCAAGTCATAAGGGGATTAAAACTTTAGAATATATGCAACAAAATCGCTTGCAGCCTCTTGATCTTTCTTTTTTCGCGCCCTTGAAATCATACTTTAACCAATAAATATCCAAGTGGCTGAAAGCACTTCCTGGATGTGTTGTTGTTACGGATTTGAAAGCACTGGTATTTGGCCTCTAAATTCTGAAATATTTTCCGATTATATGTTCGAATCTACAGACTCTACAAACATACCGTTGGAAGACACCTCAAATGAGCGACTTCACCAGTAAATGACTCCTGGTCATATTTCCAATGGTGAGCCATCTACACAAAAATAAGACAATTCATTTTTGCTTCCTGTAACAACCTTTCTTGGTTAATGTTGGAAGTGACCACCAAATGATACGAGCAAAAGTTAGGATTAACTGCCGAAGAAAACGCGAAAGAATGGTAAGGTCAAAGAAGGGCAAAGTAGATTTTGGGAAAGTGCTAGAAAGAGGCAGTGATTTTGAGATTTGTCAGCTTTGTTAAACCGTTTTGCTGTGTTACAAGATCCGGAGAAGATGGAAATATCAGTTCAATATGAACAAATCGCTAACAGTGTGCTTCAAACAGCTGCTTCAATAGCACCAGAAAAAAAATATCTCAAACAGACAAAAATCTCCAGTGAGATTGTTGATTTACTGAAGAAACGACGGACAATCAGAAATAGTAGTACGACAGGTAGTCATTTTGGCAGGGTCGAGTCCACTACGCTCTGCAAAACTATAAGAAAACGTATCAGAGGACATGCGCCAAATCAACATGCAGCTAGTGCAAAAAACCACGGAAGAAAACAAAGGAATTAACAAGGTTAAACAGAAGATGAGAAACAAGAGAACTTAAATGTATGCCTTAAGTCGTGAAGATGGCACAGTGTGCAGGGCGCGTAAGTAAATAATAGAGGTTCTCCGAAAATTTTATTCCCAATTATATGAAAATCAGAACAATCAAGGACACCAATGCCCACGGAAGAATAAATGCCAGATATCCTAGTGGAGAAAGTAACAAGTGCTATAGAATCGATGAAGAACGGTAAGGTTCCAGGAAAGAACAGTGTAACAGTCGAAATGCTAAAAGCTGGTGGTCGGACGTTACATAAAATACTGGCAAATTATACTCAAAATGCCTCAGAGAACAAAAAGTACCTGACTTATGTAAAAAATGCAGAAGTGATACTTTTACATAAGAATAGAGCACAGGGACATTTAAAGAACTACCGTCCAATAAGCCTCCTATCAGTAATGTACAAAGTTTTCACTAAGATAATATCTAAAAGAATATTAAGAAAACTGAAGGACGCACAATCAAGAGAACAAGCAGGATTCAGAAGTCGATTCACTACAATGGATCACATCCAGGTTGTACAGCAGGCCATAGAAAGGCACAACGAATACACCATGCCATTGTGCTTGGCTTTTATCGGCCACGAAAAGGCATTTGATTCCATCTCATAGCATGCCATAATGGATGCACTGCTTAGCCAGGGGTAGACGAAGCATATGTAAACCTCCTAGGATCGATATATGATAAAGATACAGCGACAATTCACCTTGATGATTTTGAAGTGGGAATTAATGTAGAACGACGTGTAAGGCAGGGTGACGCAATATTGCATATTCTTTTCTCGGCTTGCCTTGAGGATGTATTCCGTAAATTGGATTGGGGACAGGATAGTGTAAAGATCCATGGTTCAAACTTAAACATCTTAGATTTGCAGATGATATCGTTCTCCTTTCACAAGACCTAGAGGAGCTTCGAAAACGCATACAAGAACTGCAAAGGGCTGGTGAACCATTTGGCTTAAAAATATACCTAAAAAAGAGTCAGGTTATGTTCAATAAATCCGCTGAGGACAGGAAAATTTCTGTTTTAGGAAGGGATTTGGAGTTTGTGGATCACTTTATATATCTTGGGCAGAGGATTTCAATGGATGAGGATACCGCCCTTGAGGTGCAACGGCATGTTAAGTGTGGATGGCAGGCATTTAGTAGGTTCAACATAGTGTTTAAGAGCAGACTCCCACTTTGCCTAAAAAGAAGAATATTCGATCTGCCCGTTATAACATACGGAAGTGAAACCTGGATAATTACATCGCAATCAATTTAAAAACTTCGGATAGCACAAAGAGGAATGGAAACATGTATGCTAGGCATTATAAGACGAGACGAGAAAGCCGTACGTATGGATCAAGGAATAAATAAAGAAAGGTGTGTAACATCATTAGAAGAGTTAAGCAATTGAAAAGGAGATGGGCAGGCCATGTAGCGAGGCGATGGGACGACAGATGGACCAGAACAATCCGGAGTGAATACCGCTTGATCGCATTCTTGGAAGCATGCTGAAGAGGCCTTCATCCTGCAGTCGATCGACACAGGCTGATTGAGATATATATATATATATATATATATATATATATATATATATATATATATATATATATATATATATATATATATATATATATATATATATATATATATATATATATATATATATATATATATATATATATATATATATATATATATATATATATATATATATATATATATATATATATATATATACCAGGTGTCCCATTAAGGATGGATCGCGGCCGTATCTTGAAAACTATTTATCCCACAGCTTTGGGGAAAAAATATTATACTAAAACTGACCGTGAGAAATTCACCAAAAATATTTTTAAGCTTGTAAAACGACCGCAAGAAGGCGTGACGAGCTAAACATTAAAAAAAAAAATGTTTTGTGTATTTTCAAGTGTTAACCGAGTAAGAAAAATTCTCAGTTATAATTAGCAAACTGTCTCCTACAACTTTGTTTTATGACATTTTGTCGTAATTTCACGAATAGAGGGGTGGGGGGAGTTTTACCTATTGAGATAAAAAGTCGTCTAATGTTAGTTTATAAATGAAACCGCGAGGTGGCGTTACATTCAACAATAGTTTTTTTTTAAGTTTTGTTCAGTTTTTTCAAATGGCATGCTACAGCTTTTACTACATGACAAGAAAGGTAATTTAAAGAGGAATCGTCCAGTGAAAACCCGAAATCGATATCTCTGACATGTCAAGAGATATTTCGATTTTTCTGAAAAAAATCAGTTAGTTTTAATTTTTACCGTAATATTAAGTTGAAAATTGGTCTTAATATTTAGGTCGCAATTTTTAATTTAATTACATAAGCGGAAAAAATGCCTTTCCCCAATTGTTGCATTTTCTCTTTTGTAATGCTTAAATACTACTTGACAGAATATTGAAATCAGTCATTAATAAATATACCTACTCTTTCTTTTAAACTAAATGAATGGATGAATGAAATTATGCGTCTTCGGGTTTCCAAATAAATGCATGCAATCCTTAGGTACACAAAGAGTGTAAGAAGGGAACCATGGAAACAAACAAAAACAGTCAAATTAACTTGTCAGTTTTGAAATGCATTACATTTTCAACATTGCATTTATTGATTAATAATTATTATAATAATATCTAACAATACCTTTTACGAATAACGAGGCCTATGACATGTTGGCGGTGTATTTCCAATGTTTTGAAAATGAATGTATTGCAGAGCGGCAATATTCAAGTTAATATCCCGAAAGAAGGCATTATTCGAAGAAGGTGTTTACACGTCTAGCAAGACGCTTACGAGAAACAGGAATTGTGCATCCAGATCCAGTCCGCACCAGGTTACGTTCGATTCGTAATGGAGACAATGTCGTAAATGTTCTGGTTTATGTTGAAACCAACCCCCATTTAAGTATCAGACAAATATCTGAAGAATTAGGTGTTAGCAAGACATCCGTTCATCGAATCTTAAGAGATAACAAGCTGCACCCCTATCATGTTGTCTTACACCAAGCCCTTTTGGATGACGATTTCGACAGAGGGTTAGACTATTGTCACTGGTTAAAAAATATGTGTAGTGGAAATAAACAATTCTTAAAACGCATACTATGGACTGATGAAGCTACTTTTAGTAGTGATGGAGGCGTTAACTTACATAATATGCACTGCTGGGCAGTTGCTAATCCACAGTGGATGTTAGAAATCAACCACCAAAATAGATGGAGTGTGAACGTATGGTGTGGTGTTTTGGGAGACAAAATTATTGGTCCCTTTATTTTTAATGGGCATTTGAATAGTGAAATATATTTAAATTTTTTACAAAATGGACTGCCAGAACTAATGAAAGATGTTTCGTTGGAAACAAGAACATTTTGAACATTTAGAAAGGCGTTAAAGTTCAGATTCTGTTAATTATTAGACTGTTGTGCTGTAAATTTTATTTGACTGTTGTTATTATTATTATCTTTGTTGTTGGCCCGTTGGCCTTTAAACACGCTCCAAATTAATATGGCACGAAGAATTTGGACCAGTCCTAAGCCTGGGTAAAGTGTGAAGGAAGGCAAACATTAGGTTAATATTTTTTTAACTTAATGCAGGTAGTGGTGAAATAATAACTGATTTTTTCAGAAAAATCGAAATATCTCTTGACATGTCAGAGATATCGATTTCGGGTTTTCACTGGATGATTCCTCTTTAAATTACCTTTCTAGCCATGTAATAAAAGCTGTACCATTCCATTTGAAAAAACTGAACAAAACTTCAAAAAACTATTGTTGAATGTAACGCCACCTCCCGGTTTAATTTATAAACTAAATAATTTATCTCCCAGATTATCTGATTATCCCAGCAATTGCCTTTTAAATGAATCCAAATTGAGGAAAATCGGTTTAGGCAAACGGACATTAGACGACTTTTTATCTAAATAGGTAAAACTCCCCCCACTTCTTTATTCGCGAAGTTACGACAAAATGTTATAAAACAAAGTTGTAGGAGACAGTTTGCTAATTATAACTGAGAATTTTTCTTACTCGGTTAACACTTGAAAATACACAAAAAAAAATATGTTTAAAAATGTTTAGCTCGTCACGCCCTCTTGCGGTCGTTTTAGAAGTTTAAAAATATTTTTGGTGAATTTCTCATGATCATTTTTAGTACAATTTTTTTTCCCCAAAGCTGTGGGATAAATAGTTTTCAAGATACGGCCGCGATCCATCCTTAATGGGACACCTGGTATATATATATATATATATATATATATATATATATATATATATATATATATATATATATATATATATATATATATATATATAGCAAAATTTAGTGCAAAAGCTACTAAAGCTTTAAAAATTTGAAAAATTAACATGTTGAGTTAGATAGTGCATATGGAGAGAAGACCCACAACCGGTAGGCAACAAACGTAGAACGTAACAGACTAAAATACTAGGTAACGAAAAACCTAAAAGATCTAAACGTGAGAATCTAGAAAGGCAATACAACAGATAGGAACCAATGACGCTGAATCTTTGAACAGGCCAAGAGCCATCTGTGATTGTTAAACTAATGATGATGATGAAACGTGTTTAGATTTTTTTCTCAACAAAATCCAATATCTATATAAAAGTAGTACGACTAAATATCCGTTGGAATACGAAGGGGGTGCTAAATTACGAGTAGACAAATCCAAGTTAGACCAATATTGTTATGTTCTATCGTCAAAAAACGTATAGATTTAAACGATACGTTATGACAAAAAAACCTTGCGTTATGACAAAAACACTGGCTAATTATGTTGACATCATACTCCTGTATTATAGCACTCCAACAATTATTTCCTAATTATAATAGAGAAGAGCGTTTAATCAAATAATCAAAATTCAGGTAATGGCATTGTTTACTCTAAACAAACTTATAATAATTTAGCATAGCTGGGAACATTCAGAGTGACAAGTGAAACAACAATCTGATAATATGTCAAGTACTTACTATAGGTTAAAGGCGATGTACACTGTTCAAAGCTAAAGAAATTGTATTCGTTAGGTGATTGTAGTCTTCTAAATTCCAGTTCACCTACTGTTCTTTGATGATTTAGTAATATTTCTTTCTTTAACTAAAAATATAATACTTGTATGTATATGAAATCAATATATGTATTAAGGATGACTTTAATATTAGACATAAATTCATGAAGACATTGCGATTAATGAGTGTGATTTTAATTACCAAATTAGCGAATCATTAAAGCTTCAATACCACACATACCAAATAACATTTGAAAACATTAAAACATTTGTTTAATTTAAAAGAAACGCAAAAAAGGTAGTAAGGTCTTTCAACAAAAAGCTTTTTGATATATTTGAGAGGTATATTATTCTGCTCTTGACATTTATAATATTGGATAATTACAATTAAAAAATACTTGAAATATTGAAATACTGAACAACAGATAGGATCAATTTACCGCATATATGGAAATGAAATATAGTCAAAGCTCCATATTCGCTGAGGATACGCACCGTAAATATGGAATGGAATAAATCGTGAATACGAAATGGTAATTTGTATGGGATTATAGGGGATATGTCCCAAGGTTACAAAATAAAAAGAAAAAATATATAATAAAATCAATTTAGTGAGATTTTTTAACATTATTAATAATAATTATTCGGCTTAGGCAATAGTTTAAAGAATTTAGTATTTTTTTCTTGTTTTGGCGCTTTTAAAAGGTCTTTCAATTCGGATTGACATTCGGCTGTGGCATTAACAATTTGCGATTTAAAAACAAGACTTCGTTCTATAGACGGATCAATTTTTATGAACAAATAACAAAGCCCATTTATCATTCGTAAACGTTCACTTGGGTTTTTTTTAAGTTTAATGTCACCTTTTCAGTGCTCGATGAGACTTCCTCTTCAACGAAATGCGGATTAAGCATTTCTTCCAAGTCGGATTCAGTCAAATTTTCATCTTCCGATTGAAGCAATTCTTGAATGTCACTTAACTCTATCTTTTCGGAACCATCTCATTACTTGAGCAATATTTTCAATTAATGTTTGAATTTGCACGAATCGTTCACCATTAGCGCCAGTTAGATCAGGCCACAATTTTTTCCAGCCCTGATGTCAATGTGTATGGTTTCAGCTCTTGCAATGATTCTGTTATGTAAACAATGTACTTTGCTATTTTAATTTTTTCCAGCTTTGCATAACATTCATATCAGGATCGCGTTCTATGGTATCCAGTATGATTATAATTAAAGGTTTGTCTAATGCAATAGAGCTTAAGGTCTGGATTAGCCCTTGGTCCATAGGTTGGAGTAAGGCTGTCGTGTTAGGAGGTAACAATATCATCTTTATATTTAAATGCATAGCTTCAAGCTCACGAGGGTGACCTGGAGCATTGTCCAAAATTAGAACTGCAATTGAAATCAAAAGTTTTAACTTCCAAAACAAAACAACCCCGGAACCAGTCACAGAAAATAACCCTTGTAAGCCGCGCTTTTTGTTTGAATGCTAAAACACTGGTAGATTGTTCTTGTTTTGATTTTTCAAAGCACGAGTATTTAGCGATCTGTAAAGCATAAGTGGTTTAATTAAATCGCCGCAGGGCGCTTACGCATCTGCTCCCAGAAGGCTTTGCACGCATTTAGGCGCCATTTGTGGCCGTATTATATATCTGCTGAACTGCAGAAATTTATATTTAAAAAAATTGAGTCGCCGGCTGACTGTAATATACGATCTGTAATTCGATTCTTGAATGCAAGAAACTTGACAGCAACGGAAATTTATTAACAGATTTGTGAGGTTTACGGTAATTACGGTTCGTGATGTGTCCAATAAAATTCGATAGAACCGAAGAAGTTAAAACTGCAGTGGATCATGGATTGGGCTTCTTTACAGACAGTAGATTTCTTTGACGTTGGGATTCAAAAACCTGTTGAGCTTTATGAAAATTGTTGGAAAAAAATGGAAATTATGTACAAAAATAGATAAAGGTATGTAGAATATGGAAAAAAATATTATTTTAATGATATTTAAAGTATTTTTATTTTAACTAATAAACGGACCTTATTTAAAAAATATACCTCATAATAAAGGCTAACACCAACCGAACAAATTTCCAAACTTAATAGGTTTCATTTATCATTTTGAATATCAAAGTTCTACTCTTCTCTTTTTTACCTTTTCTTCTTTACAGAAGAGTCCTATGGAAACTTATGGAAACTCATTCCGTTTCGCATACTATCCGGACTATTTCTCGCCAGCGTTCTCTATTTCTGGCTTCCTTGATTGCTTATTGCAGAGATGTACCAGTTAGATATTTAATTTGGTCTGTCCATCTTTTTGGAGGCCTGCTCCGTAATCTAGAATCCTCCATCCATCCCTGTAACCAGTCGTTCCAGGTTATTGCCATCCCTGCGTTAAATGTGGCCATAGAATTTTAGTATGCGTTCAAAAATAATTTGAGATCGCCTTAAGGTTCATCAATTTCTTCAATAACAGATGCGTTTGTTCATCTGGCAATCCACGGGATGCAAAGGATCCGTCTCCAGCACTACAGTTTAAAAGAATCAATGCCCTTGAGGTCTTGTTTTTTAATGGTCCATATTTCAACGATATTTAAATATACTGAAAAAAACTAAGATTTTACTATCTGCTTCTTTGTGTTCTGCAAATTGAATTTCATTTTGCAACTTGTTCTAATCTCATGAGGATTACTGCCTTCTTTCAATATTAAAGCCCCAAGAAAACGAAATGACTCAATTATCTCATTGGCAAAGTTCTTCAGCACGTTGTAAATTAAATCATACCTGAACAATATATCTATATGGGTTAAGACACGTCTAACTACATCAAACATTTTAAAATATTTTATAAAATCAATTAGCTCTATTGATAACTCATTATAGACTTCTTAACTGTACATGTCCAGCAAATTTCAACATCAACATCATAGTTATAAAATTTAAAAAGTTTGTATTCTAAACCACCTGCAGTAATAATTAATTTTAACTTACCGTATGAAAATAATCAGAATAATGCATATTCCTTCCCACTCGTGTTCTTTGCACCAGCTGAATAATCTTCTCTAGCATTTCGTTATCCATAGTAGGCGTCCCAGTTAATACCATACAATCCATAAAAAATTCGCATCTTTAATTTATAATACAAATATTTATTTAACTGAGGTAGTCGATACTTGATGGAAATTCATTTTAAATAAATAAACAAAGATTAATATCTTAAAATTTCCACTCTCTTGTTTTGACACACAGTGCCTTTATCAAATACAAACTATACTAGTATAGTTACGAATATTACAGAAAAATATTCAAAACATTCAAATCAACGTTCTACCAACCTGAAAAGGATGATGGATCCATGATGATATCCTTAACTCAGGTCAGTCACAATTCGTAACTGATAAACGTAGTTTAACAAAAATCTCTGAAGAACAAAACACGTTAAAAACTACAGGAAATGAGAAAATAATAGCTTGCTTTAAAACTGTATATGGATTTAGTATAGGAAGGATGAAGGAAACCATAGATTTTTAAAACTACATTATCAAGATGAAGAATGTACGAGGGTTGTATGATAATTACCTGAAGAAAAAACATGTTTATGTATAAAATTTATTTTATTTTTCAATATAATCACCTTTCAGTTCGATACACTTAGTCCAACGTTTTTGTATGTTTTGTATCCCCTCTAAAAAATACGATTGCTCCAACCATTCAAAATAAATGTTCGTTGACTGTTCTTTGGTTGCTGGTGTGCACCGATGAATCCATGTTTCGTCAACAGTTATGAACCAACGCCAAAAAACATTCCGATTGCTTTTTAGCATAGCTAAATATTCTTTTTTGTTGTTTTCTTTTTCAAAATCAAGTATTTTATCACTGCTCGATATTCAATTCCACTGTTGTAAATTTATAAAAAATGTTCTATTTAAAACAAACTAAACCACGCAGCGACTTAACAGTTTGTCAGTATTATTGTAAAAGATTATATTTTCGAAAAATATTACTTTTTAAATACTAGCAAAGGCATCTCTGGTCTAGGCCATTCAATTGTCATAGAACCTTCGTATTTCAATTGTGAGAAAAAATAAAAAATAGACCAAAAAATAAACTACCGGAAGTTTACAAAAAAAAGAGGATTAAAAATTTACCAAAAAAATACTTAACTATTCGATTTAGAAGAAAAAGGATTTATTACAGTTTTTTAGACAAAGCCTAATACCACGAGCCCACAATGAATTCTATCAGCCACTTTCAGATTCGTCCTCCACAGAAAACTATCCTGGTCCAAAGTTTGATGAGGAAAGTAATTGCTAAGTAAATTTAAATGTTTTTGTTAAAATATTTTTTTTTATTTAAGTATTAAAATACTACAAATTAACATCTTTTCAAAAATAATATAAAGAATGTTTTTGTAAAGTTCGACGATTGACTAGAAAAATTGATTTTTTTGCATTTGTATTCCATATTATGAAAATAAAATGTTTTCAGCGACGACTTGTTTACGAGAGTTGCTATTTATGTATCTGGAATTAAATACTAATCACTGATTTAGTGAATTCAATCGAGGTCGTCGTTCGCTCAAGGACGAATTTAAAGGTCATCCAATTGGTTCTTGCCAGAAAACATCGATAATGTGCGTGAACTGATTAAGCAAGATCATCATGAGACACGTGAGAATGAGGCATCCCTGAGCATTAGTATGACAAGCACACAAGATTTTACATGAACATTTAGCCGTAAAAAAAGATTTGTGCGCGTTGGTTTCTGCATAATTTGACAATCGCTTAACAAAAAGGCTCGGGTCGATTAGTGCAAATAAATGTTCAAAAAATACAATCGTGGTGCGTCAAAAGCCGTATGTAACATCTACACAGGTGAATCTTGGACCTATACGTATGAACCCGAAAGTAAACAGCGGTCGACTGTATGGGTTTTTCAAAATGAGCCAAACCCAACAAAAATTATTGGCGCAAGAAGAACTTCGAAACAAATGGTCACCTGTTTTTTGGAATAAATGGACATGTCGCTATAGTGCCATTAGAGAATCGTAGAACGGTCAATTCTGAATTGTACACAAGCATTTGTTTGCCAGAAGTATTTGAAGAAATAAGAAAAAAACAACCAGAGATGCAGGATCATTCTTCACCATGACAACGCGAGCTCTCACACATAGGACTGAACAACTCGATATTTGACCGGTCAAAACATCGAATTGATGGAACATCCACCGTACAGTCCTGATTTGGCACACAGCGATTTTTTTTGTTTTCGTTCGTGAAGAATAAACTACGTGGTCAACGATTTTCGACGCCAGAAGAAGATTATCACGGAGAATATTTTGAAAAACAATAAAATCATTTTCAGTAATAAATATTTGTTTAGTTATTATTCCGAATACATAAATAGTAACCCTCGTATAGTGGTCCTGTTTCAAAAGACATACCAAAAATGTTTAAATGTTAAAAATGTAATAACAATTATTGATAAAGACTATTAGCAGTTTTTGAAAGTACGACCAAAAACACATTAGATCAGTAACAAAATGTTTAAAAGCTCAAAACGCTGATATTGTAGATCGCTTTAAATCTGTTAATTGAGCCTCCTGATAAGTAATGACTTTCAAATTCGATATTTTACAGTTGACACCACGATACAACAGCGAGTTTTGACATCCTGTCGCTCCCAATCTTTCATAATATGTCCACGCTATCTTATTATTTGTATCTTAAAACATTTAATTGATAATATCGCATTATAAATCTGTATGAGGTTCTTTAAGCCTTCTTTTGAAACTTCTCTGATTTTTACAGTGATAATATAAGGGCTAATTTTGGCATCCTCTCTCTTCCAGCCGTTCAATATGTCCACGTTATCTTATTATTTTTGCCTTGATGTGGATATGCCCTGGTGTTCGATTCTTAATAGAACTCTTCAACTAATTAATCTGTTTTCCTTCAACTTCCTTCCATATTTTTTCTCCGTTAATTGCTCTTAGTATATTTTTTTCTCAAATTTATAACCTCCTTTCGTCTCCTTTCTTTAATACCCAAGTCGCACTGGCATACATCACTGTAGGTTTGACTTCCTCAATACATATTTTAATTTCATTAAGGTCTCTAGACTTCCTCACTTATTCTAATCTAAAGTCTAATCTTTAATTCCAATTCTTCTTTACCTGATTTCTTTACTAATATCCCCACAATATAAAATTCTTATACGAAATACGATACTTTCGTAAAATTGTTTGATATAGAATGTCGGTTGTACTCAGATCGATTTCGACTACATTTTTAAGAAGCTATAAGACTTAAGACGACAATTTCCCGCGCATCCCCTTACCCTCGATTTGCACTTGAGATGCATTTATTTATTGCAAGCGGTCACCACTGGTTACTTTCAGTTTTCTGTTTTTGAGATATTCAAAGCTTGCTTTGTTTTTTATTTTTCGCCGATCACATTGTTAGATGTATGTCTTTCTTACAGTTTTAAATTCAAAATTAAAATAACACAGATCGAAATAATTTTTGTAACATTGATGAGAATGCTCTTTTTGCGTTTAAGGTGGTTTCTTTTTTTTTTTAATATCTTTTTGCAGAAATGTCCTAGCAAGTCCCATTTCATCAAGTACCCGCTTCTTCTTTATATCATGGGTTTATGTCAATCCCGCGAATAGGTTTTGTTATATATGCGGACG
The DNA here is from genome assembly GCA_031761425.1 of Cosmopolites sordidus. Lineage (NCBI taxonomy): Eukaryota > Metazoa > Arthropoda > Insecta > Coleoptera > Curculionidae > Cosmopolites > Cosmopolites sordidus. Next base: position 119,782 of record JARFXV010001925.1, read on the forward strand.
ATTTATTTTAAAGTCACAACCTAGATCTATATCTTAATGGCTTAATATGGAACATATACCTTTCGAGTAGCGTATTGTCATAGATTCATCGAAATACACTCTAAAACCAGTATTGCTTCATAATGGAAACAAAAACACACATATTCCTTTAGTGCATTCAGTGACAATGAAAAGGACCTATGACAACTTAGCAACCATACTAAATCGCGTTAAATATGAACAGTATCTGTGAGATATTTGTGGGGATTTAATTGATAGGTATATTACTAGACCTTCAAGGGGGTTTCACAAAGTATTGCTGTTTTTTGTGTCTACAGGACAGTAGGGCAACAAAAGATCGTTACAGTAAGAAAGATTGGCCCCATAGAACTTCTTTTCAACCTAGTACTTCACACATAAAATATGCCCCATTGTTAATCCAATAAAGGTGCTTCTTCCGCCTCTCCATATTAAGTTTACTAATACTAATGAAAAACTTTGTCAAAGCCATGGACAAAGAAGGTAATGATTTCAAGTACTTAAAGGAAATATTAGAAAGGAAAAAAGTTAAAATTTTTGTCGCTGTTTGAAAACTAATGTAACATATTTGTTTATTCACATAATCCTCAGTAATAGCTTTACATAGATTTAACGCCTGTTACATATTTATATTAAATAAATATTAGATTGTAAAAATATGTCGTCTCCTTTTTTTGCACCACCGACCCCCTGTAATAAAAAAAACTGTTCCTATTACAGTAATTAGCTTACTAATTACAGATTTAGGACCACAAAATACTTCATATACACTTATTTTCATCAATGTCACCTCAAAAAAGTGTCCACTTATCGACCTGTGTAATTGATGGTACGAATATAACTTTCTTCGAGACAAAAATGTTAAACGGTACAAGACTTGGTGGATATATGATATATGGATATAGTGGTATAGTGGAAATATGACCAAATCAACTAGCAAAGCAATCCGAACACATTTCTTATAAGTTTTCAATGGTTACGAAATATTGAAATATAACATTTCAAGCTTGGCTCAAGTAAAAAAAAATCAAGTTTTCCCATTATCAAACAAAAAATTATAAAGTGGTAAATTTAATAAATACCTAATAATCTCTTCACATTTCTTCCTTAAAGCAATGGCCGCTTTAATCCTCTCCGCAAAATTGACTGGATCTTCGGCTTTAAACATCAGATAAACTTTGGGAAGGCTAAACTTTCGCTTAAGCCCATCCAAAGTCATTACGTGCCAGCGCTTATAACTATAATCGTAGTCACCAATAGCTACGTCCACCCAATGATACAAACTATCTATTGTAAATGAGTTGCGATTTTCTTCAGTTATATTTGCATTTGGGACAAAACCGACCCCTGGTAGGGGATGCTTAACACCATCAATGATTCCATGTTCAATCCAATTACTGGCAGTTCTAAAATTTAAAATAAAACTTTAGTAATATATGGAAATATGCATCCAACTTCATTATCCGTATAATAATTTTTGAACCGTTGACTGTCTACACACAGATTTTTGAACCGTTGACTGTCTGAACAGTCTACACTTGAATAAAGAAACTTTTATTTTGAATGGGAATCAATTTTGATGGAGATTTTTGCAGAAGGATGTTGTGTGATTGTAAACATTTTTAATCAACTTATACTAGAGTATAACAAAATAAATCTAACTGAGGTAGCCGATACTTGATGAAAATTAATTTTAAATAAATAAAGATTAATATCTAAAAATTTCACTATATTTGGAAATACATATTGTGGAAATTTTTAGAGGATATTAATCTTTGTTTATTTATTTATAACGAAGTATTTTTGTTTTTTTTATAAATAAAGGATTGTACTTCATTCCTCAGAGGTTTAAACCGATTTCAACTTGTTGCTTCAAGAAATAAACATTCCTTCTTCTGTTTTAAAGTGAGGTCACTATAAAATATTTAGTCGATGATTTATAACAAAAGCGTTAAAATGAGTGAAATAAGTTGCGAAATTAAGGCAATTTTAAGACAATTAAAAAAAATACTTCAAAGCAACTGACGACGCTTATGAAATTTGCGAACTAGAGGGAGAAGGTGCCGTATAAATCCGCACTGCTCACTTCTAGTTCGTTCCAAAAGTTTCGAAAGGCAAATATTAGTCTTGAATTTTAGGAGAGGTTATGTTGGATGGGAAGAAGGGATCAGGGGAATTAAGAGTATCCCACACTATCATTAACTGGCAATTACAGTCATTCCTCATAAACTATCGCCACAGCAAGCCACGTGTCGGATTGAAATGTGTAAAACACTCTTTAAAACTCTTACTAATTTTAGATTCATCAAACGGATTGTTACCTACGATATTTACGTTTATTCCAATAATCCCAATGATGCAAAGCAGTGGGTTATGCCCGAACAACTAGATCTTCTGATACCAAGGCGAGATTTTTTTTTCAAAAAGGTACTCTGTGTTTTGTCGATAGGGCGATACATTCAGAACTCTACTGAGCTCAACTTAAGAGAGTATATATTGTTCTGGCCGAAAAACATCTAGCTGCGGTCAACAGAATAAAAATTCCTCCTGCACCAAGACCACACACTTCACATCTATCCATCCCTCATCTAGCATACAGCTCCAGCCACTTTCCGTTGGATTACCACTTATTCCAGTATATGGCCCACTTTTTACGATTACCATCTAATCAATATGTTGCTTACTCTAAAGTAGGAACTCCAAAAACTCTGTACATCTATACACCGAATCAGAAAACAAAAAATATTGTTTATCCACTTGCGTTACGCTAGATGTTAGCATTAGTTTCAATTACTTTAAATTGGTTTGATTATATAGCGAATGGAACAGTAAAAAATATTGTTCGTTGACGTGAATTATTAATAAAAAAAATGTTTGTAATTTATCATCAATTTATACTAATAAAAACAATAGATTATCAATATGAGTAATCTTTCATTTTTCCACAATATTCTACAACGCTTTATTCAGACATCATTCAGACCATCCATTTTAGATATATATAGAGGTAAATAAATATACATTAGCAGGACGTCTGTCAGGTTCTGCTAGTATTAATATAAAAAACATGCTTTCACCAATAAAACATTAAATTTTATTTATATTAATTATAGAATTATATATGGGGTATTCCATGCCAAATCGGCCACTTTTGAACCTGACCACTTTCGATTTCGCTGAATTCACGAATAAATAGCCATTTACTTTAACCAAGCTAACTGTTTGTTATAGTCATTTTTGTTAAAGCCATTCGTTTTTTGTTAACCTCTAGCTCTCCATTTGCTTTTAGTTGTTCCTTCCTATTAATTGAATCGTAGACTCTTTGAAAATCTATAAAGAGCATGTGCATGTTTAAGCCTTGTCTGTAGTGCCTTTCCTGAAACTGCTTTAGTAACATTATCCAGTATACTTAATCTGTGTCTCCTAAAACCTCATTGGTACTCCCCCACTAAATATTCTGAGGCATCCCCTATTATATTTTTGATTGCTGTCGCTAGTACTTTGTACACCACTTCCAGCAATGCTATACCCCTGTAGTTGTCACGCGAAGTTCTCTCCCCCTTCATATCAATTGGACATAGTACCGCTCGTTTCCATTTCCTTGGCACTCTTTTCTTCCTCCAGCACTGGCCTATCTCCATAATTTCCTCGAATAGTTTTGGGCCACAATATTTTATCTACTCTATACTAATCTGGGTCTCGCTTGGGCTTCTATTATTTTTCATATGACATGATTTCTTTAATTTTCTAATCTCTCCTCCAGTTCCCTCTCAATACCTCTGTCCATTCCATCCTCTTCTTCGCCATCAGTGCTCCCTGACTTGTTCAATATTCGTTTAAAATAGCCTTCCCAACTTTCAATGTTTACCCTATCATTTATAAGTTGCATTCCTTCACCGTTCTTGCAGTATATGTTTCTTGGTTAGTATTCTTACTTTTCGTTCCTAATCCCTTGGTATTAGTATTGTATTCTATATCATCGCTTCATATTTATCTCTCGTTTCAACGCTTTCGAGATTTTTTGTAAATATACTTCTTTTATTGATTTTCCTTTCTCTTTTGTTGGTATTTTCCCATTTCATTTTCACTACTCACTTTCTATTTCACTGCTTAGTAGTAATTACAGAATTAACAAGATTAATTTCGTTTTATGTAAATTACAAGTTAAATATTTGTGAGATTTGACTGGAAAATAAGCGATTAATAAATAAGCTCAATTAAAATGAGAGTTACCGTTGTTTCTATTTTAATGGGTAGGTTACCTATGTTCTTATACTTGACTTGAAGAAAATTGCTTCGGTATATTATGCGAAACAAACTGATAACTTTTATAAGTCAGTTCAAATTTATAACTTGGAAATTTCAAAATTAAAATAATAGACTTTATATTTTAACTGGATAACGTTATACCAAAAGGAACAAAGCGACATTTTTAAACTTTTGAGTAATTAAGGTCTACAGTTCAACTTTATTAAAAAATCAGGTACTATTTATTATCAAAATACCAACAATGGATAAGACGCAATATTTTGGGTTTTATTTCATGACAGTTTTTCAAAATAAAATATTTTTTACCAAAATAGATTTTTGATCATTTTGCGCTTGACTCTTTTTGGAAAGTTGCTGTAAATGAAACTTGAGTCTTTTTAATTATTCTTTATATATTTAAGAGATACAACATTGAGTTTATTTAACTCGAAACGCATTTACTAATAACTTATTAGGTATATTATGTTTATACATCGTGTCGGTCGTCTTCTATTTGAACATCCACAGTTCGTCCAAATCCATCCACATCATCTTCGAAGTTACTTGATTGAAGGTTTTCATAGAAGCTTCAGACGTCTGCTGGAACAAGTGATTTTAAACTGTTAATAGCACCAAGTTTTTTGTCTGATCTAGCTTTGCCTCTTGGATACAATATTTTCAATTTTAGCAGAACAAAACACAACTCTGAAAGCTTTCTTTCTCTCTCTATTTCATATATATCTGTCATTGGGAAGGTAACTGTGGCCAGACATGAGACACTTGAAATAAATATGTTTTAATGATTTATGAAATTCTAAAACGACTTTAAACATTAATACAATCTTAACGCTTCTATTCTACCCGCCACATGAGTCTGACCACACGACTAATTCCTTTGTACCAGGAAGCAAATGTTCCACAATGAATTTCTTAAGCCAAGAAGCAACTTCTTGCGTCCCTCCTCCGGCAATTCCGTCTTTCCACCAGAAAATATATGATGTGTTAGTAGACCTTGCATGCACCCTTTCATTGTATAATGACAACTGACTTTTATAATATACAATGTTTGTTGGTAATTTGGGCAAGTCTATTACTTTCTACATATCATAAATTACCGCTGCAAAGGTTGGATCCTTGGCTGCTCTTTCCATATCCCCTTTCATCATTTTTCAAGCTATTTCCGCACTCAGTAGATATTCGTTATGTAAGTGAAGGTATTGTGTTTTTGTTTCATCGTTATTTTTTATTTTAATATGAAATTCATCACATAAGTTACAGGTGTAACCTATGTGTTACACCTAACTGTTTTCGGTGGTTTTCTTTTTAGATTAAAGTGCTGTTAGAATTTTTTTGTAACTTGAATGACACATTTGATTTCAATTCGTCTGAGTTTTCGTCGAAAAATAATGTATACATTTTATGTAGTGTTAAATTTAAAGCTAAAAATTTAGACTCTGTTTAACTTCGCGAGTAACTGGAAATGTATGTGCCGAATTTTGCAATATGATACTTTACTGCATTTATAGTTTCTTCAGACAAAGGTTTACTGATTCTAGCACCTTACTTTTCTCTCTCATCAAAAGGTGTCCCATCGAAATCTTTTTTAGAGCTGTATCGATTTTTTTAGTTGATATTTAAAAATGTTTTATAGAAATATAGAAATTTCTGCAAACAGTTATCTTACTAAGTTGATAAGTGCGAATTATGTTTCTTTTATTACTTTCCCGATTTCTCTTTCTCTTGATACCTTGCTGTTTTATTGTACCGCAGATAAATCATATTTGAGTGTTACACGATTGCAGTTGCCAAAATGGAGTAAGAAGTTTTTCTCGTTCGGAAGCCGAAATTTTTTCATTACATTTTAGCGGGCAATTGCAGTAAAAGTCAATGATTTTTTAGACTCAACAAGTTTACCCTTTACTGTAAAGTGTCTTTTGTTTGAATAGTTTTCGTGTTTTAAATGTCTGACCAGGGAATTTTCTGTCCTTCTTGAGTCTGCCTTTAAAATTAGCTCTTTCTTCAATCAATTCTTCGTTTCCTTGTTGGTTTCCATTACTGTCACTTGTTGACTTGCTCGTATCCGAATCAACATCTTGCGGATTAAATTCACTCCCTGAATCTTCAAAGTCGATGAAGTTTCAAGCACACAGACGTAATCTTTATTGCACGCGATCATCAAAAAATTAGAGTCCCAGAAAGAACCAAGCGACAAGTTCATAAATATCTAAAAGGAAATTGTCTGTTGGTTCGTTTTCAATGAATTAGAAATATGTATTTTATGAATTATCGCTTGGTCCTTTTGTCTACAGACATCGCCGTATTCCATCTAGTGGTTGCATATTTTTGGGATAACTAAAACAACGTAAAATAAGTCGCTTGGTGCCAATAACTTGAAACGTTAGATTTTGTCATTTGATTCCTTTTGGAATAGCATTATCCAACTAACCTTTCTATAAGAGATATAGATTCTCGCATGTGCACTTTTTAACGTAGTAACAAGGGTCTTTCGAAAAATGATCGGCCTAACAAAAAAAATCAATATTTTGAAAATACATATTATTGATTGAAAATTATATTATTGAACATTAGTAGTTGTATCAACATTAACTTTATAATTTGAAGTGAATCCTCGTCAATCCAACCATTTCTCAGATTTAGACAGAACGTAAGCCCTGGGAGTAAAATTTGGCGAATTCAGTGCCTATAGAAGTGTTTCAAAGTATAAATTCATGGAGCTTTGCAACAACAACCCGAGACGTGTTTTCAAGCTTATTATCGTGACCAAAAAGCACATTCTTTTCGGCCAGGTATAGATAATTATCCTGAGTAGCCCCCTTGATTGGGTCCAATAGTGAAACATAATGCTCCCCATTGATGGCGCTGTCTTTTACCAGATAGTCTATGGAGCACAACAACGTGAGAATTCCAGAAAGCAGTAGCCATTTTCTAGCAGATGGAGCACTTTCGCCTACCCTCACTCAACATTTGGACTTCCGCTTCATCTCTAATGTGTAATTGTGAATCAATGCTTCAACTACTGTTGTAAAACGTCAAAGAAACTCTGCAAAATCGCATTTAAATAAATCCAAATGCTCTTGAGAAGTATTCATACAAATGTCTTCCGTCGACTGTTTATGCAACAAATACAACATCCATAGAGCGGAATGCTTTTCATACCCAAAACATCGTATAAAATCTTGTGGACATAGCCTATCAAAATGTTTACGTCAGCATACTTCTTCACTTACCTTCAGTGTGTTATTATGTAATACGACGTTGTGGATTTTTGTGGCCATTTTTCCATCGTAGCTGTTTTTGGACCAAAAATTCAGCATCATCATGAATGATTCAATAATTTTGTCATTGAAAAGGAAAGGGAAGTATACTTTAAAGTAGAATCTAACCCAACTAAAACAAAGTAGTTTATAACGGCTTGAATGATTTTGTCCTTTTTTCGGAAAATGTAAAATCTTAGGTTTTGCTTTTTTGGATCACCACAAACAAGCACTAAACACATTCATCTGAAACTTCGTATCACACCACGTGCCAGATTATACTTGACAAATATAATAATTTGGTCATACTTCCGCTATCTCTGTGAGAGGCAAAGAACTTTAAGAACTACCGCCGTATTTATAAGATTACTTGATATTGGCATGTACGACGTGTATAAATAGAGTAATGAGACTGGAAGCGTAGTGTTTGATCTAGCAATACCGTTAGCTTCCCCTTTAGAGGGGAGGCAAGCCAACCTCGGATACGTTTTCAGTAAGAGTTTGAACTCCCTAAAAGCACTTGGTGGTCCGTAGCAATTTTTTTTGTTAACCGGCTTTTTCTAGTGCGTTCTGAAAATGAATAACCATTTCACGCAACGGTGCGCTAGCAAGTACTGTTCCAGACTTGGGCACAGTATAATGGAAAATTTTTCAGAACTTCAGCAGGACTGTGGACACAGTGTTTTATCAAGGGCTCAGTTTTCTAAGGCATTCTAAAAAGACCAAGACTAAATTGAAGATGCACCTCGCAGTGGAAGACTTTCAACTGCAAGAAGTGATAAAAATATCCACAAAAGAATCTGAGCTCTTGTAATTCTAATCATCGGCTAACACTCAAAATAATCAAGGAAGGATTGAATTTGACTTATACAACCATTCATCGGATTATGAGCGATGAATTGGGAACGAAGAAAATCAGCGCGAAAACGATTTCGAAAACCCTTTCACAGGATTAAAAGACCAATAGTAGATAAAAGATAAAAACCATGCTGATTTAAGTTTTTGATAGCCGGGGGATCGTCCATCTGGAATTTGTACCTCAAGGCCAAACGGTAAACTAGCACTTTTACCGAAAAAAAGTCATTCGTGTGAAATCGAATATTAAGGATACTTGGGTGCTACATCACCACAATACGCCTGGTCACACAACTATTTCAATTTTTGGTGAGAAAAATATCAATGCCGCTCCGCAGCCCCCCTATTCGCGAGATTTCAGTTCTTGTTAGTTTTTCCTTTTCCCTAGATTGAACATTCACCTCAAAGAACACCACTTTGGGACATTGGCCATTGAAAAGGCCGTAACCGACCAGCTGAAGGCGATTTGAGTATATGAGTCCCGACACTGCTATGAAGAGTAGGGAAACCGTTTCGAACGCTATGTGAATTTCTAAGGCAACTGCTTTCAAAGAAACAATGTAAAATTGTAATTTTAATTGAATAAAAAAAAGTATAAAAATCATACTTTGTATAAAAGTATAAAAATCATTACTTTGTTTGCACGCCTCATATTCAAGAATAAGATTCTTACCTTATCATAAACTCTTCATCATCAAAAAGATCTAGTGGAAGGAACGGAACCCACGAGTATAATCCGTATCTGTCCGAAGCAGATGGAAATTCGGCAAACAATACATCAATTGGCAATAAATCTCTGTTACTAACATCCATTTTCTCCAAGACTTGAACTATATTTTCCCCCTATTAAATATATCATAATTTTAACAAATCTAACCTATAAAGCAAACATTGGTAGGTTTTTAAATAAGTATTCTGATGGTGATTCGTTGTAGAACCGAAACGTAAATAAAACAACAAAAAATTAAAACTTATTTACACTGACCAAAAGTCCCAAAAAATAAAAAAATTATAATAATACTAAACGGTCACGAATATATATATATATATATATATATATATATATATATATATATATATATATATATATATATATATATATATATATATATATATATATAATAACCCGGGAGGTGAAACGGCGTGTTAAATGTGGCTGGCAGGCATTTGGTAGGCTCAACATAGTGTTTAAGAGCAGACTCCCACTTTGCCTGAAAAGAAAAGTCTTCGATCAGTGCGTTCTACCCGTTATGACATACGGAAGTGAAACCTGGACACTCACATCGCAATCAATTCAAAAACTTCGGGGGGCACAGAAGGTAATGGAAGGATGTTTGCTTGGCTTTACAAAGCGAGACAGAAAGTCCTGCGCATGGATCAGGAAACAAACAAAAGTCTGTGACATCATTGGAATAGTAAAGCAATTGAAATGGAGATGGGCAGGCCATATAGCAAGGCGATGGGATGACAGATGGACCAAGGCAATCCAGGAGTGGATACCGCTTGATCGCAAACGTCCGCGAAGAAGACCGAAAGCACGATGGTTTGATAACATCGTTAAGTATATTGGACCAGAGTGGCAGAGAAAAGCCCAGGACCGTGAAAGTTGGGAACATGCTGAAGAGGCCTCCATCTTCACCTTCATCAGTGGATCAACACGAGCTGATGATGATGATGATTAATTCTTGAAGTGTAAATAGTCACTAAATAAACTAAAGTGTTAAATATAAACTCGAGAATAAACTCATTTTTCACAACAACCAAAAAAACTAACTTTCAAGTTCTACATTTCTTTTATTCAAAATGATAAAATAAAAAAAAATACATATTTTAGACAGTTCATTTCAATTGTTGGAACAGCATTTGGTAGTAGTCTCACTTTTACCTTAGATGTTCGATCAAAACAGTCCTCAGCAAAATGATGAAAACATAAAAACCTACTGCAGTTTGGAATAAAGTCGAGCTTTTAAATAACACACACTCTTAAATAACATACACTCTGTTCTCCTATTTGGAATCTTTAGAAAATCTTGGAAAAAGATGAACTGGTTTAATAACATGAAATCCAAATCACAATGAAAGAAACATTTACATTTATTAGTATAATAATGTTTGAAAATGATTATAAAAAAGTAACATTCTATATGATTAGTTATATTTTATAGATTATATCAGCAAAGTAACATGTTTTATACGTATTAAACAAAAACTAAAAAATTATCTGAATTTTTGAGGTCCAGTATCTCAGAAATCTAGAACATTTTAGAACATACATTAAAAAATTAAGTTCAAAAAAAAATAATCACTATGTTGAATAACATTATAATTATATTATTTTACTTAAATCAATTTGACTACGCCTATGCATTCGAGGCGATATGTTTACTTCATAACCTTAAAATGTCATTGAAACAAAATATGTTTTCATTTCTAAATAATTGACAAATTTAAAATTAAAAGCACTTACCTATGTAATGTTACTCCTGAATTTTTATTTTTTCGTGTCAGGGAACAACCACAAGACGCACAACTAATCATATTTTATGTGTTTACCTTAGTTCCGATATTATTGCTTTTTTCGTCAATATAATAAGTATTAATATGTATTTACATTAGAACACACAAAAAGAGTATTCCAGTACACTTATTCGGCGCTTATTATTGATTAAAACACACTAAAATTGCACAAATGTACTAATAAACTTCTAAATTGTTGACACCAAACACCAAAATTCTAAAACAATGAGTATTCTGTGGTGTTTCAATATGGCCGTTTCTGTCTCCAATTATACGTGCATTAAGATAGGCAAGTTTAGTTAGTTGTGTTTGTTGGTATGTTGTGTTGTGTTTAGTGGCATGTTAGTTAAAAATATCAGTTGCATACTATATTTTGCAGTGTCATATATCATTTATTTTTTGATAGGATTATCATTTTTGGTAGGAATATTAGTGAAACCATGAGTTAAATTTTAATGTTAACCAAATTTGCCTACGTTATACAGGGTGTCAAGGATAACTGAGATAAATGAAAAAAAATCGAAACATCATATCTTAGTTTTTTCAAATGGAATGTCTAATATTTTTTCATTTCACAGTATTCCTAAGACAATATACTTTTCTACCCAATACCCAATTCTAAACCAATTTTACAATTCAATTCTAAACATACCTATAACTGAACATTGCCTAAACATGTATGTTAACTAGATTATATTCGTTCAAACCCTAAACAAACACTATCATGTAATGCGGAGTAAACCATTCAATATGAAGAATAGATTCACAGTCCATCTGACATCGAATTATACACAAGAAATCATAAAATTCTTCAAAGAAAACGTCGATCCTAAGAAATTGTACTGCATATATACGAAAGAACCAGCTAATAACCTATATCTAAGAATTAGCACCATTCTACCTAAAGTATTTCGACACAATGCATATAAACTCTTAATCTCAAATTTGTACCTAACGGATGTATACAATGAACATAGTCAAAAAAAACTAATTGATTATCATCACATTAAGACTTGTCATAGAGGAATTAATGAAGCCCTATTGTCAATTAAAAAACACTACTACTGGCCTAATATGAAAGAAAACTTAACTGAATTTATTAACAACTGCGAGACATGCCAAAGGTCAAAATATGATAGACATCCACCTAAGATAAAATATAATATTAGCCCCACACCTTCACAACCTTTAGAATCAATCCACATGGATATATTCCAAATAAACAACACAAAATTTCTAACTATTATTGATGTATTTTCAAGATACGGCCAAGCCTATATACTAGAACCAGTATGTACAACCCCCACCGTGCTTGATAATTTTATACTATTCGTAAATCACCACGGCCTTCCTTATCAGATTACTTGCGATAACGGTAGTGAATTTAAATCATCCCCTTTCTTAGAATTTTGTAAATTACATAACATTCTAATCCATTACACTACACCTGGAAATTCTAACAGTAATAGCCCTGTTGAAAGATTTAATTCTACTCTAATAGAATTATACAGAATTCTAAAATTGAAAGAGCCTAATGCGAGCATAAAACAACTCATGCAATATGCAATATTAGGATATAATCAAACTACCCATAGCGTTACAAAACAAAGGCCTTTTGGCATAATAAATGGAAACACTAATGCCCTAGACCCTTTCGATCTTACTGACGAGATAATAGTAATCAAATACATAGATGATCGTCGAGAAAGACTAAAATCTATATATAAGAAAATATATAACGCAAATTTAGAAACTAAACTGAAAAATATCAATAAAAATAATGAAACCCGCGAAGATCCTTGCGACTATCAAGAAAATTCAACAGCATACGTGCAAGACAAAAGCGCAAAAAGAACAAAAGATAAACCTCGATTTACTAAAACTATTGTCAGACAAGACATAGGAAACAAAATAGTAACAAATAAAGACAAAATAGTTCATAAGTCGCAGTTACAAAAACCTAAACGACTTTCTTGTCCACAGGACAATGAAGAGGATCCTGTTCCTTCTTGTAGTCATGTACAAGATTATTCTGACGAAGACTGATGATATAACCATATCAACAATACAAACCCCTCTACTACCCTTCCAACTTGGAGATACTAAGATCGTAGAAACCAAACATAGTTTCATACACTACATCGAAACACTACCAATTATTAATCAATTGCAAAATATCGAAGTATTTCATAACCAAATTAACAAGAATCTAGATAAAAATAGACTTATATGGACGCGCTCACTATTCGTATTTAAATACAATGTTCAATCAAACCAAATTCCTTATTCTAGAAGCTGAAACAAAACTAAATAATGTCCAACCGCATTTACGATCCAAAAGAGGTTTAATAAATGCTGGAGGAAAGATATCGAAATGGCTTTTTGGCACATTAGACGCTGATGACGGCGAACGGTACGAGAAAGCTATAACTCAATTGGAAAATAACCAAAACTCCTTTCAAAATGAAATTGTATTACATATGTCCTTGACGAAAAAGCTTATTGAAAATTATAACCAAACAATAACTATACTGTCCAAAAATCAGAATACAATCAAACAACATATCGAAACTCTCGAAATAAATTTAAAAAGATCAATTTATGATTTAGATGCATTTCTTCAAGCACAAAATACAATTAATCAAATCATTTTAAATTGTCAAAATTTAATCACCTTCTTAGATAATCTGGAAGATGCTATTGCTTTTGCACAATTGAACGTAATACATAGTGCAGTAATTTCAGCAAAAGAGATGTCTAATATAATATCAAACTTAACGGCCCTTTATGGAAAAAACAAAATAATAAATTTCGAAAATCTAAATTATTTTTATCAAACAGCAAACCTACAAACTAGATTCACAAAAAATAAAATAATTTTTGTTATTCAATTTCCAATCTTCAAGGAAGAAACTTACCAATTATATCATTTATTCCCCATACCTATTAACAACTCCATAATAATCCCTAAACAACCCTACCTTATCTTGGGCACTCATTTACAGCAATATAACGTAGAAGAATGTCCAAAAATTGAAAATAATTATATTTGTCAGAATAATTTAGAGCCTATTACCAACGAATGTGTGACAACATTAATAAAAGAAATGGAAAATCGCAATTGTCGTGTCGAAATAAGCCAACCACTCATCGAAGCAACCAACAAAAAATATTTATTGGTAATCCCAAATAAAATACCGATGAAATTGGTAAAATACTGTGAAACTCAGAAATTTATTCAGATAGAAAACCCTAGTCTTCTGAATATTCCATTTAACTGTGGGATCCAGATTCAACAGAATTATTACTGGAACACAGAAAATATAATAAAAGGAGATCCTTTCACATTACCTACCCTAGAGTTCGAATATCCAAAAATCCAACCACCAGAAGAACAAAAGATAGAATTACAATCAATCAATCTAGAAGACATCAAGAGGTTACAAGAAAAGGCAAATCAATTGAAGCCACCAGACGTCCATCAAATACAAACAATTGCATGGAGTTCGACAACTATTGTGATTATCTTCATATTTATCATCGTCACAACCATGGTAATATGGAAACTTCGCCGAAAAAGAAAAACGAAAAATATCCAGAGAGAAAATATACCACTACAAGTGATCGAAAACAACCCTGCATCCCTGTTGTTTTCGTCTTCGCAGGGAGGCGTTATGTGAATCCCCTCAAAGGAAACCGCTGATACAGAGGATGTGACTCCCCGATTTTCCTTAACAAAAACAAATCATATTTCGCTTATTAAGCATATTAAATGTATAAATAATACCAAATTGTTTTTCAAATTTTAATCTTGTATTAAACGTCATTGTGTAAGGTTGTAAAAATAAAGTTTTTAAAAACGCTCCCTCGTTCGAGAAGACTAACTAATATGATATAAGAATTATTTTATCGCATACAGGGCGTTTAAAAAATAATGCCCTTTTGATAGAACTTAAAAATTCATGTTATGTAGGAATTTTAAATAGAACACCCTGTGTTTTATACTGGAGCACTAAAAAGCAATAAATTCTGTGTCTAAAAGTATTCAGTGATGATATATCTATTTTTAACGATTTTCGACATCGAGAAAACCAAAATAATGCCATTAAAGCAAATATAATGGTTTATTTTATTTTAGTAAACAATAAAACAAAATTAAAATTAGAAACATATTACTATTTAAAAAACTATTTTTATAGCAAATGTTCGAAACGCTAACCGTTTACCTCCGAACACTTCAACATTCTAATATGGACCCCTTCCGTGACGGCTCTTCTTATCTCGATAGAATCTAAGGTTGCGAATGCTTGATTCACCCGATGTTCTAACTCATCTCTAGTATTTACTGACGTTTTGTAGATAATATATTTTACAATACCCCAAAGATAGAAATCAAGAGGAGTTAAATCGGGTGATCTCTCACGAACCAAAACGTCTAAACTACTTGTTTTGGAATAGTTCATAGAATTACCTGCTTCATAGAGCTCATCCTGACCTTTATTTGTTTATCACATTGTTTATCAGAATCAGTTTTTTTAACATTTTTTATTGTGTTAACAGGACTAAAACTAATTTCTAATATATCACCTCTTTTAAGATAGCTCACTCACACAGATAATTCATATGTTAATGCAATTTCAATCTTACTTGATACTGCCTTCTTCTGCGTTCTATAGCAACATTTCTTGGAAGGGTTCTCGGATCTACTTCATGCTGATGTTGAACCTTGGGTTTAAAAGTATCTACAGGGAATGCCTAAAACAAATTTTTCAATTTAACTTTTTTTTCCTAATCATCTGAATATTCGTGAAAAATAATTTTAAAGTGGCGGAACAGAAATATTAAAAATTCCAAATCAACTAATTACAGTTAACTTTTCAACAAAACCATATACGCTATCTTCATTTAATCCTGGAACCCACGTGACGTAATTTATTTAAACTTAGGAACTTTGAACTTCATTTTTTTATGTTGAATTACTAGCCGAATTGAAAAGTTCGTGGAGGGGCACCTATAGAGCAGTAAAAGAACTACATAATATACTACATTTTGAAGTTTCATCCTGCATATAAACATATGTGAAGTTTCATGTCGATCTGTCAATTCGTTCGTACAAAAACAGCAGCTTAAAGTAAACGTATCAGTGTTATTTTGTATAATGGAAAATATTGAAAATCGTGCAGTGAATAAAATCTTTGTAAAAAAGTTTAGAGGCAATAGAAATTCATGTATTAGGGGAGTCTGCTCCTCCAAAAACAATGATTGGTAAGCGGGCAGAGAAGTTTCAACGTGGTCGTACAAGCCTGGATGATGCTTTTCGTTCTGGATGTCCAATAAGTGCAACTACTAAACAGATAATTAATTATATGCGTAATATGGTTATGGATGACAGATAATGGGAGAAATTTCTAATGCCATGGACATCTCCTGAACGGGTGTTTCATATTTTAACACCATATTTTATTTCCATTCAGTTTCTTTCCCTTAACTCATTTTCCTGGTTCACTTCCTGTATAGGGTTTCAAGAGCACGAAAAGGAAAAAGGAGAAAGCAAATGAAGATTTTTTTTGCTCAAAAAAAAATCTTCAGCAGCACTATTTTCTTCTACGCTTTAAAAACCCACGAGCCGCCACTGTCGGAAACCTAAAATTTCCTACTTGACAAGCGTTTTTCATCAAATGAAAAAGTTATAGCAGGAATAAAAGAATTGGAATTGGAAATTAGAGAAGGAATAAATTAATTGGTGAACCGCTGGAAAAAAATATATTGAGCTTAAGAGAGAATATACGGAAGAACAAAGTATTTTTTCAACTATAAACTTGTTTTATCAGTTCCGCTTCCCGAACTTTCCAACTAGTCTAGTATTTAAAGGTGATCATTTATCACCAAAGATATTATTAAAATTTTCCCTAGATCTGTTATGGAGATTTGTATTAAAACAACGTATAAAATATTTATTATTTTCTATGCTTCCTGAACAACAACAAATATTCTAATAGCACCTCTTAAATACATACGATTATATAAAATAAATTATTTTCGTTGCTTGCATTTTATCAACAATATTTTCCATAAAAAAATCTACATTCCCTACTCTTCTTCTTTTTTCTTTCTTCGATAATTTTTCTAATCACCAGTGGTGTAGTAGTCGAGCTTTCTGATCTTGATTACAGTAATACGTTCTAAAGTCTATAAACAGTGACGCCGTTATGGCTTTAATAGCTGGTGAATTATCCGTAACGAACAGAAGATAATTGGGAGGAATAATACTTCTTACAATAACACCATACCATACCTAGCCTTAAAAGTGACTTGCGTGAAAGATGCCTATTTACGTGATAGATAGTAAAGAAAAGAAAAACAGTAGCTTAGAAAATATAACTTTATATTCATGTACAAGGTGTCCAATATTGTTCATTTTTGTAGGTATAATTAATAGAAGTCGATCTAAGGTATAATAATTTTATTATTAGTGTTTAGAAGTCTATTTAGTAAGTGTTTGGAAGTCTATTTAGCAAAAATAATACTGTCAAGATGGCGGCCTTCGCGGTGCTGGCATTCTTAAAAGCATGATCGAAAATGTGAAATCACCCTGCCGCACATATGTCTGTATATCGAGTGGATGTCAGGAACAATATTTTCCTTTAGTTACAATATGGAACGTGGTTTATTTTCAACTTTGCTCTTGATATAACCTCCACAAGAGTTAAATCTGGACTTCTTGAGTGTCACCTCCACTGGATATCACTTTTCCTGGGAATAATTCATGTACAGCCTCCAAGGAGTCACGTGAGATATGACACATAGCGCCGTCTTGTGGAAACCAACTCGTTATATCCTTCAAATTCTCGCAATGATTGGTGGAAAAAATCTCGTATCATCTCACAATACCTAGCTGGATTAATATTGACCGCTTTACCTCTGGCAACTTCAAAGAAGTATGGGCCAATTATACCTCTAGCTGACATTGCAGCCCATGCAACAACTTTTGGGCTATGTAATGGTTTTTCGTGTTTTTCCTTGGGATTTTCCTCCGCCCGCACTTGCACTTTTGCTTCTTTACCTGGCCGTTTAAATAAAAGTTAGGCTCGTCGCTGAAGAAAATATTGTCACAGTTGTTAAATCTTACCAACATTTCATTCGCAAATGTCAAGCGCATAATAAAATCAGTTTCTTGCACTTGAATTGTATAGGGATGAAGATCAAGATTTTTTTTTAATTATATGCAGTGAAAATTTCTTAATGTGTATCTGGCTACTTGGAATGGATTTTCTCTAACCAACTTAAGCACACGTTCAATGTTGTTTGAACCTCTGCTTGACCTTGGACTTAAATTTAGAGTTAATCCTGCAGTTTTAAACTCTTTTATCCATTTCTTTATTAAATGAACATTTGGTGCCTCGTTTATGTCATGAAAATTATACTCGGCCCTATAAAGACGACGAGCCATAATAAACGAATTGTTGTTTGAATAATACACGCGAATCAGTGGCGGCTCGTGAGGGAGTGCGTTTTGACGCCGTTCCTCCAGCATTTGTAACAGTAAACAATGTTTCATAGCAAAGCACAACAGGTTGAACTTCTATATAGGGTTTCAATAGCACGAAAAGTAAAAAGAAGGAAAGGGAAAACAAAAAAAAATTCAGCTGCACTATTTTCTTCTACGCCCTCCCACTTTAAAACCCACAAGTCGCTGACGCGAACACAGAAAGCACGTTGTTGTCCGGTAAAACGCTCTATGGGAACTAATTTTCCCTGAACCAAACTTCCATGTAAAGTTAACATGACCAGCGCACTCTGCGCCACCTGCCCACGATATTTTTGGACACTTGGTATAATAAAAATATATTTTTGATTCGCGATTTCTAAAGTATGTCAAGGCAGTTTTTGATAATGAACATTTTTATATCCATTTTGAAACAATAATAACTGAAAATACTGAAACTATTATTACTCTAATAGACTCTCTGTTACCTCTATAGGTACCCAAATGTAAGTATGGTCCATTGGACACATACTGTAAAAAGAATGTACATCAATCTTGATACTTTAACTGATCGCTTTACTGAATTGTTGCATATTAAAAATTACTATGACAGTTAAAAAATTACAAATGACGCTGGACCCTTTTAGTTCGAAAACGTCGGATTTGAATGGTCTTAATTTCTTCAGTATATCCATCAACAATTTGTTAGATGTAAATACTTACACAAATACTTAGTCGCAAATTACACTAAACGAATAAAAATGTATACTTACTACTTCTTTATCTGCTTCAAATGTCATCCATCTCTCTGCTGGGGCTAAAACCACTTTTTTGCTGGGTGGAACCAAATCCAGGAAAATAGGTGCATTTTTTTCTGTTTTAGCTTGCCAAGCCAGACCAGTTTTTTTATGGCTACCCGGGTATGTTTTCTTACGGATATCCATAAAATTTAAATTTGTCAGCAACTCCGCGTAATATCCTCTACCATGCTTCATTTTTTTAGGACTACTTCCTTCTTTAGGTATAATATCTTTGGATTTGCTTGGTTTTGCTTTATCCATATTTATTTTTATCTGTCAGTAAGTCGCAAAATTGAAACAATGATTTAGTATTACCATGGAAACCCAGATATGTAAAATAAAAAAAAAATTACCTACTTCATTCTAATTATTTTATATATATTTTTTGAATTTTCAACAAGTGTATTTGAATTTTTTTCACCAGTTGTCTCAGAATATCAAAAATAAAATATCAGATCCAGACTGATAAGTAACTTAACATAGTTACGCTACAAAATATATAAATCCAGTGTTCACTGTTAAACCATTAGGGTCGCGACCTATAGTTTAAGAAGCACCGTTGTAGACAATAAATATCAAATATGATTTGGATATTATATGCAACACAAAATGCACATTATCAATCACATTATTATATCATTATAATATCTTATATACACCATTCATCTAATCCTGCAGCTCACAGGACTAGTGATTTATTTAAAGTTAGGAACTTTCATTTTATTATGTTGAATTATTTAAAAAAGGTATTATTTGTCAAAAATATTACCAAAATTTCCCATAGATCTGTCAGGTTCAAAATAATATAGGACTGGTCAAACGTTCTGTTTATATTGTACTATTAGTGCTAAACTGCAAATATAATTAAAACAAGAACAGTATTTATAAAAACTGAAAAAAAACAACAAACATATCATTGTTTAAGAAAAAGTAGTGATTTCGTGTTAATCACTACCAACTTGTGTTCTTTGTCTATATTTATAGGCCACTTGGGTTTCGAGATTAAAGAAAGGCTCTATAATTATATATATATATATATATATATATATATATATATATATATATATATATATATATATATATATATATATATATATATATATATATATATATATATATATATATATATATACATATATATATATATATATATATATATATATATATATATATATATATATATATATATATATATATATATATATATATATATATAATGTATCTTATATTATTGATAATATATCTTAAGACGATACCTCCTTCTGGTACAACAGAGGGGAAGTGATGCGTTCGGCCCATGGTTTTAAAATGACCTAATCACGGAAACCTTATCCCATCCCATCTTCTAGACGTACAGTTTCGGGGTTATTTAAGAAAATCCCCTTGGATGGGTAGAGAGCTCAAAACGAAGATTATAATACAATTTAAAATCTTTTTATCCTGGTGGAATTTTTTAACTTGTCACTTGCTTCATCAGCCAACAGATCATTTAACAAAAACGTACTATTAACATCACTAATGCGTCTTCTCAAATATATTTGAGAAGAGCATCTACTTCTATGTTTTTAATTATTTTATTTTTTAATAACTTAGAAATAAGTATAAAATTGACATAAGCCACGGATAATTGTTCATCCGATATTTTCGTTGTGTTCCGACGAAAAATAAATCAAAAATTGGATCGCTGCAGACATTTTTTCCCGACCCGAGGCATTCAATGCGAACTCGGCTTGCCTCATTCGTGTTCGTACTTAAGTGAGTACGCGGCTTTATACATTATTTATAAAAACAATCCATCAAGAGTGTCAGAACTTTGCGACACATTTCTGTCTTTATGGGTTTCTGGACAAACATAACTGCAGGATTTGGGCCTATGAAAATCCTCAAATGATTCTGGAGTTACCTTTTCACCTTCAAGTTACCGATACTTCACAAAGTTACCGATAAAATTTATTATTCTAAATTACTGCATTTATTTTAATCTTTAACGTCAATGGAAAAATAGAAATGAAACGTGGGATAATTCAATATTCAGAAGATAGTATAAAGGGTTATCAAATTCTGAAACAATATTTTTTCTTCAAACTATGGCGAATGCGTCTGAATAAGCAACAAGACTGTCAAAAATCTATCCCGAAATTCGAAATTAAAGTGAAGCAATTAGGCAGTTCTCCAAATATGTCTATTTATTATAGTGGTACATTTACTAGATCTGCTGGATTAATAAGTGCAATCGGTAAACAACTAAAGTTAGTTAATTTGAAGCCTATTAAAAGAATTCGAGTTCAATTTGATCCGTTTCATCCTACAGCAATAACAGCCAGGTGACCATAACCTATTAAATCTATTGATTTCTTTAAATAATCTTAGGCAAGGCCGTTTTATACTTAATATACAAAATTATTTTTATTTCAGAGATTTTCTTTATCATATAAGTGCCCCAAAAATTCAGGAAACTAATTTGAACTGTTCCATTAAAACCAGTATTGTATGTGACCGAACTGAACCCCAAATAAAAATAGATTTAATTGAATCTGGGTAAGGTTAGCTTAACGTTTCATAATATTCTTAGATTCACTATATTGATGTCTTTAGGAGTATTAAGTTTTTACTTAATAATTTAACTGTGCTAGAAGTCCTTCAGAAGTTTAACCAACATATTAGTTCCAAAGTGGTAGTAGAAGAAGTTAATACAGCAACCGCTACAGTTACTAAGACTAAAAAAGTATCTGTTAAGAAACTGAACAAAAACCGATAACAATGGGTTTAAGATCATCTGGAGATTTTAGTTCAAAACTAGTTCATGCAGTATATGACCAAATTCCAGCATTCACTGATATTTTTGATGAAGAAACATTTTATATGTTTGTAATTTGTTTTGTAACTTGCAGCATTATTATAGTTTTTGTTTTATCTAAATTTATAACTATTAAAGCAGTTGAATAAATACATGTAAATAATAAATTTTAAAGACTATACTTTGTCTTTCATTATCCTAATAATATCTTTTAATGAGCTTTAATTGCATTTTTAACCCAAAGGACAGGCAACCTAATATACGTTTCCCCACCAATATAAGTAATATTGTCAATATTTATTTAGGTTAGAATTAGCTGTCAAAATATTCCAATTCAAAATTGTTTACCAGTTTAAATAAGAAAAATGAGTGAATTTCAGTTACAAGGCATTGTAGACAAAATATTACATCACTTAGGGTGAGATAAATTACAAGGACAATTAAATTTAAATTTACTTTTATATATTTTAGGGCAACGGTCCAACCGGAAGAAGTTGTTGATTATTTGCAAAAAAATATCAATCAAAATACAAGTAGTGGCTGTTCAGGAGTTCAAGTCTCTGAAAGAAATCAAATAAAGCATTTAGTGGAAAAAATATCAAATCAAGAACCCTTTCTTGCGAAATACAATGATTTAAAACAAAAAAAGTATGTGTTACTAATTCAATATATATACTATTTTATTCATATATAATTTTAATTCCAGTGTTGATTCCTTAAATTTATTTGTTCAACTTTTAAACAATATATCACAAGATTCTGGAGTAAAAGAATTGTTAGCTAAAAGTAAGAGGCAGCAATTTCCATCAAGTACAAAAACAAATATTACTAAAGATGATTTGCCTTTGGTAATATAATTTCAGTATTAAAGTTACATTATTTCAAATGTAAAGGTAAAATGGTAATTTCAGGTGAAAAATATTTTGAAAGAGAAAGTGAAGCACAGTCCTGTAGGAGATTTAAGCAGTGTTTTAAATATATCTTCAACTGTTCCTATAGCTTCGACACCTTCTGTAATGTCATGGGTACAAAGAAGACCCACTATGTCTTTTGATTTTTCAACTACAAGCTTTGGTACATGTCTTACAACAGTGCCTGAGATTTCACAGGAAAACATTTTAATAGAGGACCTTTTAAATTGCTTAATTGGTTTACCTGGATGCTATATAGAACCTGAAGAATTAAAAGATCCATATGGCCCTAGAACTTTTAAGTAATAAAGTGTAATAGAATTTTAATTAATTTAATTATAATTGAGTGCTTTTTAGAATTAATGACAATGTTCCAGTATCATTACAGGAACTTGTTAAGCAAATATTACCTTTAGCTAGCCACTATTCAATGATCCAAAGATTTACTGAAGAAAAAATGAGATTTGAATTTGGTCAAGTAAATAATGCATTAGCTGAAGCAATGCAAGCACTAAATAAAGACCATATGGTAAGTGTAACATTTGTTTTTGTGTTCATACTGATACTGATGATATTCTGTTTTAGTTGTTTGTGGTTCAATTAGAAACGGAATTTCGAGCCGGTAATCTTACTTTACAAAAACTTTGGTTTTTCACCCAAAGAAATATGCAATGTTTAGGCATTGCTGCAGATATTGCATTTTCAATTAGCAAAGTAAGAATATTTATTTTAGAATTTAATAATTTACTGTAAATTTTTAGTTAATTCTTATATTTATAGTCTGATGCCAAAGGTGGCAAAGTATTAAGTTTACTACATGACAATGTAATAAGTTCAATAGGAGATGAGAGGAACCAACAACTGTGCTTGAAACTTATGGAAGCAGCTTGTGTTCCATATATGAAAATGTTGGGTATGTGGATATACATGGGCATTATATCAGATCCTATAAACGAGGTATAGAAAAATTATATTCAATCTTCAAATCTCTAAATATTTACTTCTTGATTTTTATAGTTTTTGGTTGAGGATAATGAAGTAATTCAAAAGGAAGATATGCCAATTGATTACTCAGCTGATTATTGGGATAAAAAATATTGTATAAGAAGGGATAGAATACCAAAGTTCTTAGAACCAGTTGCTGATATTATTTTGAAAGCAGGAAAATATTTGAATGTTATTAGACAATGTGGTAAGAAATAAATATGCCAGAGAATTCGATATTTTAAATGAATTTTATATTAACTTTCAATATTATACTGAAAACACAATATGTTAAAAAAGGGACAAATGTATGAACATAACTAAATATATATTTGTTGAAAAATTCTTCCTGTGGTGCTATAACTCCTTAGTGAACCTTGAGCTCCTTGAACCTTTGCTGGTATCCAGATCGATCTCCAATAGCACCTTGCCTGTTTTTGATGTGCAGTACTTCAGCTTCTCTTTTTTTGTTGTCCTGTCTTTGGTCTACCTTTATTTTCTGTTACTTCCTATATGTGCCTCCATAATTCTTCTGGGTTTTTGGCGTTTTGACATTACCGCCACATGTCCCGCCCATCAGTATCCTGATCCTTAACATAGTTTATAATATCCAGGTCATTGTATAATTGTTTGAGTTTGAAGTTATACTTGATCCTCCAATTTCTATTATCATTCTTCTTAATCACATTGCTCGCCTTCGAGCATAGTGACAGCGCAATATGTATATGATCATACATGCTGAACCTTGTCTCGCCATTCGAGACGATCAACGTAAATTGTGCGTGTTCTTCATCGGGGTCTTTTCCCCTCTATCTTTTCCTGCACAACCAGCTTTTCATTCTTTTTTTTTCAGGGAATCATTCTCTCTTCTTATGATCTGGCCGAAATACTTCAGTATGGATTGTTTGGAATCGTGGAAATTGTTTTCCTGAGTCTTACAGTGATGTTGACTTCGGCCAAAATGGATTCGTTAGTGGGTTTCTCGGTCCACTGGATCCTAAGTGTACGCCTCCATGTGAACATTTCGAAGGCATCATTACGCCTTCTATCAGATGTTTTTAGAATCCAAGACTCGACGGTATATGTTATGATGGGAAATATGAGTGTTCTCGCCAACCTCATTTTGTTTTTTTTTTAGTTATTCCGTGGTCTTTCCATATGCGTGTCAATTTGGTAATCGCAGTTTTTCCCATAGCGATTCTTCATATTTCAGGATCGCACTTGTGTCTGACATATTTACACCCATGTATATAAAGTTCCTAACCACTTCAGTTCCAGCTATGGAGATTGGCCCGATCTTCCCCTTCAGTGACCTATTGACCACCATTATGTTGGTTTTTGCTAAGTTTATTGTTAAGCCCACCTCTTTACTAATTGCGTCCACCCTCTTCATCAAGTCCATTTCCTTCTCTGAGTTTCCAAGCAATGTTGTGTCATCCGCATATCGGAGATTCGATATTCTCTTTCCCCCGACACACAAGGCGGTCCCAATCGTAAGCTGCTTTTTGGATGATTTATTCTCCATACAGGTTGAAAAGTATAGGAGAGAGAATGCATCCTTGATGGAATCCTCTATACACCCCAAAACGATCGCTCATCTGGTCCTGTATCCTCACTTGTGGTTCAGCTGATCTCTACAGATTAGCAACAAGATGACTAAGGTGCTGTGGTATCCCCATTTATATCATTACACTCCATAAACTTGGCCATTTTATTTCATCAAAAGCTTTCTGGTAATCTATGAAGCAAGGAACCAGGTTAATTGAATTCTCTAAGGTTTTCGATTATTTGCCTAATGTTCAATATAGTGTGATCGTGTGTGCATGGTTCGAACATGAATCCCGCTTGTTCTTGGGAGTTTTCAGGGTGAATGTATGCTTTCCGTTTTTCATGGATTATATGCAGTAGCACTTTGCTTTGGTGAGAAATTAGAGCTATCGTTCGATAGTTGTCCTGGCATCTGCCTTCGTCGGCATGGTCGCTCTGTTTCAATAACCTCCTACACTCAATAACGTCCTACGTCTCGTCCCTAATCCAGGGCTTCCTCTTTTCCAGCCTTCGACCCCTTTCCGTTTCCTTTGCGCTATCTTTGATCTTTATTTTAATGGTTTCCCATTGTTGGTGTTCGTTCATGTGGGCGACATCTTTCTTTATATCTTCTAACTGTTGTGGCAATTGGGCTTTGTATTCTGTGCTAGTTTGTAGATGCCATCTACTATTATCTTTAAAAGTGTTATTTGCTTTTTTCAATTTGAATCGAAATTCCCCTGTCTGTAGTTGGTGGTCAAATCCTCATTCGGAGCCTGGTTAAGTTCTTGCATTCTTTATTAATGTTCGCCATTTTTACGATATTAATATTAAATCTATTTGATTTCGGTGTCTTATCACCGGGCGATCTCCATGTATATGGTCGCCGTGCATGGTATTGGAACATGGTATTTGTTATTGCTAAATCTTTCTCAGCGCAAAAGTTTAAAAGCCGTTCTCTTTCATTTCTCTTTCCCAAACGCATTTTTTTTTCTTCTTCTATAGCCTCACAAGTTTACAAGTGTGGGTAACGTGTACGAGGTTGAGGTTTTGAGTCAAGTTTTATAGAAATTATCCTGTTGTTGACACAGTGATAACCGTGTGCTCTTCTTGGATATTATAAATGCTACCCCATGTTTGCTTTGTGTTTCATGACCAGAGAAGTACATTATCTTGCTGTATGTTGTTGTAAAATGTCAATTTCCTTTGAGATGGATTTTAGATAGACCAATCACTTCATAGGGTTGAAGCATCTCATGTTCAACTGTCTGAAGTTGTCTACTTTGTAGAAGGTCCTGAACATTCCAGGTGCCCACCTTAACGAGGTGGCGTTTGTTATAAAAGCCAATTGTATATTTTCCATGCGCAGCATCATCAGGCCCGGAAACACCGATCGCCAGTCGGATCGCTTGGTGTCTTTTTCCTTATTTGCCATATTTAATTGTGCTCATGGGACATTGTAGACACAGTCCTTCTGTGTCGGTGTCGGATGTGTTTAGGCAGACTGGGGAGTGGATGGGAAGCTAGGTTGGGTCATGGTTTCTCCGGGATTGGGGGGTGGGGAGAACCATGTACTCGCAAGGGGCAAAGTTTGTCAAGTTCTTATAGTAGATCTGTCCTCCACCGTGATCGCGCAGTCTTTGCACGCTACCCCCGCATTATCATTCACAGCACCGAAATTCAAATTTTTGCGAATCCTCAAATACTGCAAGTATCGCTGCTGTTTTCTTTGTGAGGATCCATGTCTCGCAGCTATGAGGGACTACCAAGTGATTGTTCCATCGTGTAAGTTTTGATCTTAGCATCTTAGGAGTAAGTAGTTTTGTTATCCTTCATAATACAATTTTTTATATATGTCCTATGATGTTGTTTTTGTCTAGTTTGCTCCACAGATATATAAATTCCTTCGCAGATTCAATGTTGTTATCGACAATTATCCAGTTCTGTTCTCTTAGGCTAGTTGTCTTTTCCATAACTTTTGTTTTGTCTTTATTTATGTCTAGACCTGCTCTTTTGGCTTTCATTTATATTTTATTTCATCATAGGCCTCTCTTAATATTTTGGATTCTGTTTATATGTTTAGGTCATCTGCATATCCTAGTATCTGTTTTTCTTTATTTATCATGGTTTTATTTATGTCTGTTTCGCTAATGATTTTGTTCAATACTATCTTAAATAGAACTAGTATCAATCCATTCTCCTATCACAAACCTTCGCCAATATCAAATTTTACTGTGATTTATAGTTGGATTTTTAGAGTTAAGCATCGTTATCCCGGTTAATTTAATAGGGTTATCCGGCATTTCCATTTTTCCATGGCCTCGTATACCACTGAAGACACTTGCCTGAAATCAGTAAACAACTGGAATATCAAATTCTCTTGTACTATTATTTAACGCATTCTATTCCATTATTTGATGAAACGACTGATCTTTTGTTGAGCTTCTTGTAAAACAGGAGCTTCAACTTTTTGTTATCTAAGGACCAGATTTGGGTATCCCTGTCAACCGACGGGCCGCCAAATAAAGTATACATGTATATATATATATATATATATATATATATATATATATATATATATATATATATATATATATATATATATATATCCTTCTGTTGGTTCGATGATCTCGCTCAGGTATTTGACGTGAGTGACCCTAGTTATTTTGCCGTATTTGATGTTCAAATTTTGGTCATCTAATTTTGAACAGAAAAATTCGGCTTTGTAGGCCGACTTTCTCTGCACATTTCTTGAGGACTTCGATCTGTTTGGTTGCCATGTTTTTATTGTCTGCGAGTATGGTTAGGTCGTCTGCGAAAGCCAGGCATGATATTTCTATGTTGTTTTTGGATCGTCCGAGTCGTATTGGTTTCCAGTGTCCTTGATTTTTCAGTCTCTGCAGATTTTCAGTGTCTGCTTGATCAATCGTAGTGTTTTGGGGTTCTTTGGTCTTTGGGTTTTGATATATATATATATATATATATATATATATATATATATATATATATATATATATATATATATATATATATATATATATATATATATATATATATATATATATATATATATATATATATATATATATATATATATATATATATATATATATATATATATCTATATATATCTATATATATATATAACTTATTACGTAGTTTGTTCATTTTACTTGCGGGCCGCGAAGAACGATAGGCGGCAAGTTGAAGATCCCTGTTCTAAATCCTGCCTGATATTCTACTATGTTTGTTCAAACTTGATAAGTTGTGCACAGCAATGATATACGCTAGTTTTCGCATCACAGTTTATCCCCTTTCTTATGAATTCAGAATATTATCGCTCGCAGCCACTCTGGCTGCATCTGCTTACTATTCTTGAGTTCGAGATGTTTACTATTAATTTATGAAGATATATTGTCTATCGCAGGAGCTTTATTACTTTTATGTTTGATTAAACTTTTCTCCACCTCGTGCAGCTATGATACTTTTACCAGTAGCATGGCTGCATACACAAACTGGCCTACTATTTTGACATTCTCTGGTCTTATTTAGTTCTTTGTCTACCAGTTTACTTTACTTCTTTGTCTACCAATAAGCATGAAGAAACTTCAAAATGAAATGAAACACTTTTTTGCTCAAAATCGGTTCCGATTGCTTTATTTAAGAGATTCAGACATA
Organism: Cosmopolites sordidus; assembly: GCA_031761425.1. Taxonomy (NCBI): domain Eukaryota; kingdom Metazoa; phylum Arthropoda; class Insecta; order Coleoptera; family Curculionidae; genus Cosmopolites; species Cosmopolites sordidus. The sequence continues at coordinate 148,878 of JARFXV010001925.1, forward strand.
CAATTTATGATTTGAACAAGATTTCAGCCAAATGGCCACCACGGCTCTTTTTGCGAATACGGATCCGCTCGCGCAAATTTTCGATGATCCTGACACACATTTTGGGCTGTATGGCGACTATGGCATGATGAATGTTAGTTTCCAAGTCGCCAATAGTCGCCGGTTTATTGCTATAAACCTGTTTTCATATGTCCCCATAGAAAATAATCTGAAGGAGTTAAATCGTATGATTTCGTCGACCAAGCGATGAGGACATTTCGTGAAATTAAGGAGTTGCCGCACTTGACTCGCAATAAGCCCATGTTTACTCGGGAAATATGCAATAGTGCGCCATTCTGTTGAAAATAAAGGTTATCCGCATCGATTCCATCAAATTCCGGGAAAAAATCTTCCAGCATTACCTTGTAGTGCTCGTTATTGATGGCAACGGTGGCTCCTTTTTCAATTTTAAATAAATAAGACCGATGACTCCTCTAATCCAAAGAATCTCGCTCCTGCGGATCCAAAGGACTCTCATGTAGCACGAGTGGATTAGATTCGCAGCGATACCGACAATTTTATTTATTGACGAAGCAATTGAGCCAGAAATGAGCCTCATCGGAGAAGATGATTTTGCGATAAAATTCGTTGTCGGCTTCCATCATTTCGAGGGCCCTATCGGTAAATTCACGACGAATACGATGGTTGGTTAGCTTCAATTCTTATGTCAGTAGTTCTTGTCATTGGCCAGAACCCTAACTCTTGCGAGCGGCGAGCAACTGAGACGTTGTCATTTTTGGCTACACTTGCTTGAACGGCGGCAATATTCTTAACACTTCTGACTTTTTTATCGTACAGGCACCACACTATCGTGGAGAATAAACTCACTTTCAAGTTTTCTAATAACACGCTCAATAGCCTGTTCAGAAGGACCACCACGACGAATACCACGATGGGTCTGAATTACTCGTTGAGTAGCACGAGGGGACCGCAAATTTGCGTAATATAACTAGACAATTTTTAATCATTCTTCTAAAGTGAAACGAACCATGATTTAATTACAAACCTTTCCGAAAACAACTGACAAGACATGCCAAAAATCGGTAAACAAATATGGCCGCCATGAGCTGTCAAAGTTCCATCATCCCTAATGGTAGACCCTTTATATCTTAGTATACTATCCATATTTGCGTGATCAAAGCCTTCCTAGGGTGAAAGCTTTTTTCTATCTTAATATTCTGTTAAAATGTTCTTGTTCCCTGTTTGTCGTATGCTTCTTGTATTTAATCTATTTGTCGGGTAGAGTGTATTCTCTAACGCATTCTTTTGGTGTTCATCTTCGTACTATTTGCTTTTTTTGATATTTCTATCGTCTACCGATTCTGCTACTTCTATATATAAATTTTTGATTTCTCTGACTCCTTCATTCTACTTTGGTACTTTTTCCTAGGATTTTCGTCTGTTGTTAATGTTCTTATGTCGTATTTTCTTGTCTCCTGTTTCTTTGTTGGGGACACAGATCGTATTTTTGTTACTACCAAATAGTAGTCCGACTCTAATGGTGCTCCTTTATAGCTTCTCAAGTCAAGCAGACATAGGTATGATCTGCTGTTTATTATTAGGTGAGATCTGTGTTCCCTTATTGATATTTTTGCGTGAAAACTTTGTATTTATTTCCTTAAAGTCCTTGTATACAACGAGTTTTATTGCTCTTTCCCCATTGTCATTTGTGTTGTTATGTATATTCTGATTCTATTCCAATTGGGGCATTAAAGTTCCCTGCAATTAATCTTAATGACGTTTTTGGTGGACTTGTCTATATCGTTTTCTAGGACTGTATAAAATTATTTATGTTTTCTCCTCTGGTTGGTACATTCTTCCCCTCATTCTTATATAGTAGATCTTCCAATCACTGGCTTAATACCAAATAAACTTGACTCAAATTTTCTTTCTGTAACGAACTCATACTTAGAGAGTGGTGCTTTATACTTACCTTATCTCAGAGATCCTGTGCCTAACCATCTCATTTCTTGGAGTGCTACTGCATCTAGATCATATTTTCATTGCTGTTGAAGGGTTTTGCTTTGAGTTCCTGATGGATATAATGTTTTTATATCCCCAGTGCTCGATCCATGCCAACCCATATATCCTGGAGCACTTCTATAGGGATTACCACCATACCTTAGATGATGAGTTGCGATTTTTAGGCAGAGGGTTTTTGAAAGTTCACTCTGACCATCGTCCATTATCTGCGTCCCGCACAACCTAATGTTCGTTCTGCAGGACCCAGGGCACACGACGAGGGCGTGTAGATAGGATTTGTTAGTGCAACTCTATTAGACTGGCATTTACTCAGAATTGTATTATAGTCCATAAGTTGGCACCCTAGACTATTTCCAATACCCTATCACCATTTTGAACCCCTTATTATATAATTACATTTGTATACATTATCTGTATTTTAGGTAAACCTGTGAGAACGAAAATTCACCCAATAGAATATAAAATTGAGGAAAAACACTACATTGAAGCTATAGAAAAAGCTTACATGTTTGCTAGTAAAACATTGCTAGACTTAGTTATCAGGGAAAAAGATCTGATTGGCAGGTTAAAATCCGTTAAACACTATTTCTTATTAGATAAAGGTGATTTTATTGTAACTTTCCTTACGCTTTGCGAAAAAGAACTCAATAAAATGGTTGTTGATGTTGTACAAGCAAGACTTGAAAGTTTAATGGATTTAGCGCTCAGGCTTTCCAGCTCCGTTAATGATCCTTATAAAGATGATCTGAAAACTGAATTGTTGCCTTTTAATTTGCAGTTTCAAATGTTTAAAATACTTAGTATTCAGACTAATTCAGAACAAGGTTTGCATTATTCATTATAAAAATTTTATGACAAATGAAGATAATTTTGTGTAATTTTAATTACAGATTATTGGTCTTGTTTTGATCCAAGAAACTTATCAGTCATCGAATCATTTGCCTTTAGCTATGAAGTACACTGGCCACTTTCACTTATCTTGAACAAGAAATCCTTAGCTTGTTATCAAATGATCTTTCGGCACCTGTTTTATTCAAAATATGTTGAGAGACTATTATGTCAAGTATGGAAATCAAATAAAGTAGCAAAAAAATTTCATTACCCGGATGCTAGACAGTATAGGGAGGCTTTTGCGTTAAGGCAAAAAATGCTTCACTGTGTTCAGAATCTGGAGTATCATATGATGGTGGAAGTGATAGAACCACATTGGTGTACTTTTATTCAAAAAATTAATAAGGTAAATTATTAGTGAAACGCGCACTGATAGTCTTCAAAGAAGTGTAAAAGTGATAGATAACAAAGTAAAAAAATTGTTTTATTTGGTTTAAAAATGAACTATCACAAAGTTACGGATGAATCAATCAATCATTTCAAAGAACTAATTTGGTTTTCTGCTGTAGATTCTATATAAAGATTAAACAGTTTACCAAAAAACCTTTGGAATATAATGTTAACGCCGAAATAATGTATATCGTAAAATTACTGAAAAATGCTGATAATTATTTATTTTCTTCTTCAGTTCTTGATCTGTCGTCGACAGAGGTGAGGCATCGTTTCCGATACAGATTTATTACCCTTGTTTAGCAACCATATGATACTATTTGTTACCCTAGTCCATGTTTACTGCTTAACGTGTTTGTTTATAGTATTTATAAATTTAGTTAGTCTTATCAAAAAAGAAACTTGGGAGTAGCACTTCAAAACATTCTAGCGCGCTTCACAGTTAGGGACGGACTTTATGGCACAGCTATCTATTGTTATAAAAGATTGTCCAATAAAACTGCCAAAAATTTTAAATGACAACCACATGTTATAATCCGGTAATTTGTATTTTATCTTGAAGAACAAATAATGGACGACTCCCATCGGATTCGTCTGGTGAAATTTATTCTGGAGACCCAATTTTCAATTACTCTTTCACATATATGGCGTAGTATATTTTTAATGGTGGCGTCGCGATGTTTACAGGAATAAACCTCAAACAAGAATTGTTTGAGGTTTATTTCTGTAAACCGGAGAATTAACATAACCCCACAAAAAATAATCCAAGGGCGTGAGATCGTATAATTTTTGTGGCCAGTTGATGGAAACTTGGAACTTTGGCCCAAGGAAACTTTTCTTGCAATAATCGATTGCTTTTATATCCGCATTTATCAGTTGAGGCTCTCAGTTCATATTCTAGCGTTCACCATTAAAAGTAACTCAATTTCCATTAACGTCTTCAACAAAATATGGTCCTGTCAGTCCTTCAACTATAAAAAACGGCACCAAACAGGGACCTCTGAGGATGAAAATGTAACTCCTAAACAACTGCCTAAATCCTG
>JARFXV010001926.1:0-90835 GCA_031761425.1 Cosmopolites sordidus
TGCCAAGCATCTTGTAATTCCAAATGCCTGCCAGCCATATTTAACACTCCATTCCACCACCCGGGCGGTATTCCACTCCATTGAAATCCTCTGCCCAAGATATATAAAGCTGTCCACAATCTCCAAATCTCTTCCTAAAACTGAAATTCTTCTGCCCTGAGCGAAGTTATTAAACATAACCTGACTCTTTTTCAGGTTTATTTTCAAGCTAGCCCTTTGCAGTTCTTGTATACGTCTTTGCAGCTCATCTGGGTCTTGTGAAAATAGAACGATATCATCTGCAAATCTAAGATGATTTAAGTTTGCACCATTGATCTTTACACCATCCTGTTCCGAATCCAGTTTACGAAATACTTCATCAAGGCCAGCCTAGAAAAGAATAGGCGATATTACATCACCCTGCGGTACACCTCGTTCTATATTAATTCCCACTTCAAGATCATCAAGGTGAATTGTGGCTGTAGGTCCATCATATATCGATACAAATAGATTTACATATGCTTTATCTCTCCCTTGGCAAAGTAGTGTTCTATGGCCTGCTGTACAATCTCGTATATATATATATATATATATATATATATATATATATATATATATATATATATATATATATATATATATATATATATATGTATATATATATATATATATATATATATATATATATATATATATATATATATATATATATATATATATATATATGTATATATATATATATATATATATATATATATATATATATATATATATATATATATATATATATATATATATATATATATATATCATTAAATAATCGACTTATAACAGTATCCCTCAAGTGTGTTAACAAAAACTATACATTAATCAATGCACACCTCCCAGTTAATGAAGAAAATAATTCCAATCCTGAAAAAGTAAATGAGTTCTGGGAAATTCTAGAAAAGACTATTTCTAAAATTCTCTCTAACCATGTAAAAATCCTATTGGGTGATTTCAACGCCTAACTAGAGAAAGAAAGAAAGTACAAAAAATAGTCAGTAGTTTTCCCGCTCATAAATAGACCAACGAGAATGGCAGAATATTGGTTAAACTATGTTCGCAGTTTAATCTAAAAATAATGTCAACCCATTTTAAGAAGAAAGTAGCAAAACAAACGACCTGGAGGTGCCCAAACACGTAGATCAGTGATTTTCAAATTGACCATGTTGCCATTTCGTGCCCCAAATATAAAGAGATTTTGAATATTCAAGTCAGGAAAGGAGCTAACATAGACACGGATAGCCACTTGACTAAAGTCAAACTTAACTTAAAACGTCGAACTTTTATTCAAAAGAGACCGCTAATCCCAAAGTTTGATTCTACGAAAATAAAACCAACCTTAACAGAAAAGCTTGATAAACAACCAGCACAGTACTGGCAAGAACTGAAACAAAAAATTGTTAAAACAGCCCTAAAGTTGGTTTCTTTACAAAAACATAGAAAAAATTCGTGGTGGGATGAAGTTTGCGAGCATGCAATATTAAACCAAACTAAAGCATTCAAAGAATGGAACAGTCAAAAAACAGAAATAAACTATAACATTTTTTTGGAATTAAGAAAAGAAACATTGAAGCTAATTAGACAAATTAAAAGAAAATATGTCAAGAAGCAACTTAATGAAATAGAAAAGATTTCCAAAAAACTAACACCCGAAATGTTTACAAAATATTTAAAATTAAATTAACAGGCTATCAATCCCAAAGTCTTTGCTTCCAGAAGAAAAACGTAAAATTAGTTCTAAATAACCAAGAAAATTGCAAAGAGCTTACGAAATATTTTAAACAGATTACCAACACTAAACCCTAAACAAACAAACCCAGATTCATTACCACCGAATGAAGATGAAATAATTAGGCAAATCAAGCGACTTAAAAATAACAAAGCTTCTGGTGAAGATAAAATCACTGCTAAACTTTTAAAATCCGCTGGTCCAGGTACAATCAAGGATATAACCAAAATTCTACAATAAGTTGGGTGAACCGAACGGATTCCGGAAGATCGAAGAGATGCTCTAACGCATCCACTACATAAGAAGGGAGATAGAATGGATGTAAACAACTACAGAGGGATATCTATTCTCCCAGTTTGTTACAAAATTCTATCTCAATGTGTACTAGACAGAGCACAGGGACAGTTAGAATCTAAAATTGGTGAATATCAAGCAGGTTTTCGACCGGAACAGATCCTGAATCTAAAGTTGATCCTAAGACATCAAAAACTGTACAATAAAAATCTCGTCTGTACATTTGTGGATTTCAAAAAAGCATATGATTCTATTGACCGCGAATCTTTATTCCAAATCTTGAAAGAACATGGACTAGATCTGAAAACGCTGGCAATTATTAAAGCAATACTAACTAACACAAGGTCAAAAGTTAAATTCATATGTGAAATCTCAGAGCCCTTCGAAATTAAAACTGGAGTGAGACAAGGGGATGGACTCTCGCTACTCTTATTTAACTGTGTTCTGGAAAAAGTAATACAGAAGTGGCATGAAGAAAAATCGGCCCTGAATATTGACCAGCCTATTAAACTGGGGAGAACCAATATCAAAACAGATTGAATGGCGTTTGCTGATGATCTAGCAATTTTAGCTCAAGATATATTAACGGCACAAAAACAGATTGAAATCCTAAAAGAAGCAGCAGAAAAGGTAGGACTCCCAATTTCCTTTGAAAAGACACAATACACGACCTGCAACAGACTAAGAACACCATTTCTAAAAACAAAATATGGTAACATGAGATGAGTTTCTCAATTCAAATATTTGGGTTAAATAATCATGGAAAACGGGTTGGAAAAAGCGGCCAATAAGGGTAGATGTCAAAAAATGAAAACTGCATTGAGACTTACAAAAAAATTTTGCAACAAAAAATGCATATCTAAAAACACAAAACTGAGACATTACAACACAGTTACTAAGCCAGAATGCTTATATGGCGCAGAAACGCTCATTTTGAATGGAAAGGAAGACATCGAGGAGATTGAAAAGAAAGTAAAAAAATCATAAGAAAAATCGTAGGCCCTACACAAATAAATTGCACAACATACCGACTTCCAGAAAATCAAGAAATCAAACAATACACAGATATGCATAGCGATATGAGAAAAAGAAGACTTAAGTTTTACGGACACATAAAACAGATAAATCCGACTAGGCTAACTAAACAAATAGTTGAATTTTATGAAAATAAATAGATATAGATAATAGATAATAGATAAATAAATGGATTGCTGCAATTAAAGAGGACCTAAGATCAGCAAATATTACAAGAAGTGATATTTAGGATAGAAATTGTTTCAGATACAACAACTTGGTCTGACGAAAGGAAAAAGCTCATAGCGAAAGAATGAAACGCCACTACCTGTGCTTCGCGTGGTCCACCAGGGCCAATGCGTGAATAATAATAATAATAATAATATATATATATATATATATATATATATATATATATATATATATATATATATATATATATATATATATATATATATATATATATATATATATATATATATATATATATATATATATATATATATATATATATATATATATATATATATATATATATATATATATATATATATATATATATATATATATATATATATATATATATATATATATATATATATATATATTATATATATATATATATATATATATATATATATATATATATATATATATATATATATATATTATATATATATATATATATATATATATATATATATATATATATATATATAAATGTGACTGGCAGGCATTCTACCCGTTATGACATACAGAAGTGAAACCTGGACACTCACATCGCAATCAATTGAAAAACTTCGGGAGTTAAATGTGAACACCGACAACTTTGCTTTTAAAAAACTTTATTTTACAATAAGGGCACTTGACTAATGAAACAATATTATGAACAGCAATACAGCTTTGACTCTATAATATTGAGTAACATTAACATTACAATTCTTTACTTATATACTATAACAATGCCTTAGTCAGCGCTAGGCAAGCGATCTTGCATATTTAGTAGCTCCATCAAATCTTCTTTGACTTTCCAGGTATTCTCTAAGTGTTTGATTTGTAAATCTAATGTAAAATTAGAGTCCTGGATGTTGTCACTTGTCGGAATTTGTAAGGAAATATTGTTAATTTCTAATGAATATTTATGTTGGCCGATGATCACATCGCATTGGCTCTGAATAAGGTTACAATGCTGGAGATCAGTTTTTTGAATTTGGAAACAGTTTTCATATATTGTTTCTAGAGTTTTCGTACATAGCAAAAGTGATTTATGATAAGTTAGTGCATGTACTTTATAGTTATTTTGAATAAGAGCATATAGACAGTCTTTTGGAAAAGAGCATCCATTGGCAATAGGGTTAGAACAGATCCAATTTGTGTTAACTTCTTCGCATTGTTCGTACCATAAATTGTTACAATAATATTTACTAAGTGTTATCATCATTTTACAATCATTCCTAGGTATAGGGTATACAAATTTTAAATTATATACATTTCTTTCAAAGATCGGTATCCTAATAACTAGAATTGCCATTTCAGTTAATATCATAAGACCGGTTTTGCAAATTAATGTAAGTTCTGACAAATGTTTTATTGGCCATAGAGCATTTTTGGGATAGTGTATTTCTAGATATTTCCACATGTCTTTAATATCATTTATATTTAATATTTCGAGGTTTAACGTCTTTAAATGCGCAAAGGATATGATGCGTAATAGTTTTTCTAAAACATTATTTAATCGACTAATTTGTAAATACTGGTTTTGCATTGTAAGCATTAGATTCACCTCGTCACTAGACTTCAAGATTGCATAGCGAATAATTTTGGTATTTTCGTCTGCGAGTTTCATATTATTTTCGATTTTGCTGATAATGATACCGGCGAATGAACTGAGGTCATTTATCTTATGCATGGTATTTAACTGATTATGCTTTAAAATCTGCAGATTTTGAGTTATTGTCTCTAGGTCATTGTTATCTAAGTTTCCTGTAATGAACTTGATACCGCTTCCAAGGAAGTTTATTAACCCACGTTTCCTGCGACTTGAATCGTAGTTAGTCAATTTTGCATATGTGTCGTATGTATTATTGAATGCTTCAAAGATATATTGAAATTGGGTCGACGTAAAATTATTATTTTGCTTATTTACCATATGATTTATAATAAGAACATTGTTGAATAAATTAGTTAACGTAAATCTTAATTTTGTCATATTAAAAGGAATATATGTTGCATGATAATGACTTACAACTAAAGAAGGGGATATGTCTTCAGTGAAATAGCCATTATTTGATAGCTTGTGTACCTGAAGTGCTTGGCGTTGGTTCAATGGATTCTGCACTGTCAGGAGCAGGAGGCTGAAAGGGAGTAAGAGTCTTTCTAAGTCTCTTGATTTTTTCTTACGTGTGTGATTATGGGTTTTTTCTTTGAAATGCCTGTTATCTTATTTTTGTTTGTTTCGGTAACTTTAGTCGGTATGTACTGCGGGTTCATTTTATTGCGTAGGGTATTTTTCCTATAGATAGTCTGATCGGGAATTATTTCAGGGGGTTGTTCTGTATTATTATTTTGTTTTTGTGAGTTTTCGGATTGCTTTCTGTAAGTGTTTTTGTAAATATTTTTATGAAAAGGTATTAGTTCACTTTTTCGTCTTTGATTGTATTGTTCGTAAATAGTAAGGTCGTTATTTATATTAGGTTCATTAAGGTAGGGGCCGTATAGTATTGAAAATGGAGAGTAACCCGTGGTCGAATGAATACTTTGATTGTATATTAATATAGCGAAAGTCATTAAAGTTTTTGGCGTTTCATCAGGATTTTGCAATTTCAGTACGTAATTAACTCGTAATTTTTCTAATAATGTGGAATGTAGTCTTTCTATTGGACTGTTGGAAGATGAATTTCCAGATGTCGTGTAGTGGACTTCTATACAAAATAACTGACAGAATTCTTTGAAAAGGTTATTTTTAAATTCTGCACCATTGTCAACGACAATTTTCGAGGGAGAATTATGATGGGAGAAATACTGCCTTAATTTTCCAACTATGGTAACTGCATTTTTGTCAGTTACAAAATAAGCTTGAGCATATTTTGAAAATGAATCGATGATAGTTAAAAATTGGCAGTTTAGGAATTGAAATATATCGAGATGTAGAGTCTTAAAAGGTTTTTCTGCTAAAAGAGGGCCTTCATAAGCTATTTTGTAGGGATGCCTTTCGTATTTACTTTACTAACAGATTTCACACATATTCACGATGTTAGTGATACAATCTCTTAAGTTGGGCCAATAATATTTTTGCTTAAGATGATTGTACGTTTCTGTTATGCCGTTATGATTGGTTTGATGATGGTTGGAAATAATTTCTTTTTGTTGGTTAGTGTCAGTGATGTCAGTCAAATATATGTTAGAAAAGATTAGCGTTGCGGATGGGTTCAAGTTTGCATTGATGATTCTTTGGAATTCTATTCTCAGTTCTTGATCTGGAAAATAAATTGTGAAAGACGTGTCAAGTCTAATTACTTCTTTTAATATTTTGATTATATCCTCTTGACGTTCCGTCTTGGAGATTTCAATAAAATGGTGATTTTTCTTAAAAGTTTTTGAATATGAGTGTTTGAATTTTTGACCGTAATTAATGATTAGGCGATTCGTGGCATAGTTAACAGGTAATTCAGATATCGGGAGATATTTTCCTCGGGTGTCATTGTTGGAATGTACAGTAATGTCGGAGGTGACATCTTCATCTCTTGTATTTTCGGCAGTATTTTCTTTGTCTACGTTTTTGTTAATATCTTTTACGTGGTTTGAAATAATTTCGTTATATTTTTCGCTATGGACAAAGTCTGTAAGATCGAATTCGGCGAGATTGGCAACTGTATCGTCAACATTGGGGACACTTGAATGTGCGTCGTTGGATTCATGAATATTAAGTTCGATACGGGAGAGAGCATCGGCAACGACATTTTCTTTACCCTTTTTGTATTTAATTTAAAAACTGAATTCTTCCAATTTGAGTCTGTTATATTCGCGAGGAGGGTCTATTAAATCGAATTGATCTTGGGGAATAACTTTTAGTCTTTGATGAAAATTAATACTAACTTCAGGAGTAGGATTCGGAATTTTACAATATCCATTCTTTACATTGATTAAACTATCAGGTATAATATGATCTCCAATTGTAAGAGAAGGTAAGATAGCAACGCCGTTTTCGTGATTTACCGGAATAACGAGATAATTGTTATGAAAATTGTGGATTGGTCGAACTAAAGGTTTGTTATAAGCGAGAGAAAATGGAATTTTTATATTTTGAAGTGTTAGAATTTTCTTTTCGTAATCTATTAGTACGTGTAAGTTTCTCAGATCCTTTGTTCCTATCAGTGCATCGAAATCGTTATGCCAATTTAACACTCATTCTAATATCGTAATTAAGTCCTAATTCTTTTAGTAAAGGTATTATTAAATTTGTATCTTCTTAATATCTAGTTTTACAAGCTGTAACTTCAAAGGGTTCGAAAAAGAGGTTTTCTGGAGATAAATTAGCTATTTTCGGTGTTATTATGGAATCAGTAGCACCGGAATCTATAAGGACAGATATTTGCATTTGGGGAAGATAGAAATATGATAACTCGAGCCTTTGGGCTATGTTGTTTAGGTTGATGGCAGATAAGGGTCTATCTTGTGAAAATGTTCAGATATATTATCTGGATTATCTTCAGCGTTTCGTTCTCCAGTAGGGGATGGTTGACATAATTCGGTGTGAGACATTTCTGAAGGGAAATCTTGTTGTTGGAAATGATATTGTGAATAGTCATATCCTTGAGGGGGTTCAAAAGGTTTCGCTATGAAATATTCTTTGTTATAAGGTTCAGTATACGTCTCCACATTTGTTAGTTCTTGAGAGACAAATTTTCTTGGACCTGTTGGTTGAAAAGCGTTGGGATGCCTATGAGGTGGTCGATTCTGGAATATTCTCGAAGGACCGCCAGTGGAAATGGACATAGGTGTAGGGGCATCCAGTTTAATGGGTTTATTATTTTGTGGTGCAAAACTATTCCTGGGTCGAGGTTGAATGTGAATTGGTTGGCTAGGAAATCTCGATTCTTGCATTTGCGGAAAATTAATTGAATGTTGAAAGGAGTTGAATGGTTTTTGAGATGGTGTTTTCATATCTTGGTGGAATATACTTGAATTATTTGCAAAGTGACTTGCGATTCTATCATATTAAAGTTTACAACGTGCGTATAAGCGTTATCAAGTGTATCAGGATTTTGTAGCATAAGCATTGTTTTCAAGGTTTGTGGCGAATTTGCAGTTAAAATTAAAACGGCAGTTTTCTGTATTTGACTAAATAAAATTAATTTTGAATTTTGATCTTGAACTTCGCACTGTATTTTTGAAAATATTCTTTGAACAAATGCTTTAAGTCGATCTACGAAGTTAAGGATGTTTTCATTCTTATTTATTTTGAAGTATTGCAATTGCTGCATTAAAATTTGATAAGTAATTGGATCACCAAATTTTTCTCTTAAAGCTGTTTTTATTTCGAGCCAATTATGCAGATCTGGTCTTGAGAGAAGAAATTCTCTAGCATTATCTACTAATTTTGATTTTATCGCGGCCAAAATTACTTTATTTAGATTTTCATTATCGTTACTAGAATAAAGATAATGAAATTCGTCTATAGAAATTAAGAAACTCTCCAAATGACTTTGAGCACCGGAAAAAGTTGGCAAGAGTGACGTGTGGAATCTGATATTTTCCATGTTTGGTTGACTAGTATAATTAATATTAGAATCTAAACTTAAATTACTTAAAAGGTTTAATAAATCTTCTTGATTTATTGAGTTTGAACTTGTTTCTGTATTTACTTGACTTTCACTTAATCCTAATTTTGCTCTATTATTCAATAAAATCTTTGTTAAACGTTTAGAAGTTTCAGACATTCACATAGAAATATGTAAAAATGGCAATTCAGTTTTAACTTACAATATAATCAAAGATGGATCAATAAAGCTTATACTGTTTAGTTCCACAACCAAAGGGTTCCCTATAAAGGCGTGGCTGAATGGCGGTCTGAATTGTTGGTCTTCTGGGGTAGGCAGGAACTGGACCACAGCTTCTCTGACAACACGGTAGACGATAGCTTGATCTCGAATTCTCACCTTTCTTCGATAGTGCCTTAAGATTTTAAAATCACTTCTGCACAACGGTAAACCGATAAAAAACTTTATTTTACAATAAGGGCACTTAACTAATGAAACAATATTATGAACAGCAATACAGCTTTAACACTATAATATTGAGTAACATTAACATTACAATTCTTTACTTATATGATAAGATGTATGCTTAGCATTACAAGACGAGACAGAAAGTCCTGCGCATGGATCAGGGAACAAACGAAAGTCTGTGACATCATTGGAAGAGTAAAGCAATTGAAACGGAAATGGGCAGGCCATATAGCGAGGCGATGGGATAACACATGGACCAAGACCACCCTGGAGTGGATACCACTTGATCGCAAACGTCCGCGAACTAGACCGAAAGCACGATGTATTGATGACATTATTAAGTATATTGGATCGGAGCGGCAGAGGAAAGCCCAGGACCGTGAAAGTTGGAAACATATATATGTTAGTTCGTAGTGTTTCGCGGATGGAAGAATACATTAGACTATTAGTCCGGGAGAATACATCCGATCATTTGTGTCCCGTTTGTTGGGAACGTGCAGACGTTTCGCCAAGGTCGCACTTGGCATTCTCAGTATTGTACGGTTATATATATATATATATATATATATATATATATATATATATATATATATATATATATATATATATATATATATATATTAATTATATAATCTTATTTTATATATTATATTATATTTAAAACTTTATATTACAATACAAGTTATAACTTACAATAAAATAGTTGAAGTATAATTATTTTTACATAATACAATCTTCCTTAAATAAATTTCAACTGTAGTAATATCAGACTGTCTTCAGCATGTCTAAGCATGAAATTCATCACATCTCCTTCAGCAACTTACAATTAATTTTTGCTGTTTTTAATGACAAAATAGGCAGAATTAAGACAGTCCAAAAAGCCCACCGATCTAATTACATTTTAACTTTTCAATAAAACTTTTTAGCATCCCGTCAGTGGTTCGTGTACGGCTCGAGGCGAATTTTACCTAATGAGTTGAAACATATTTTTGTTTCGTGGTGACGTGGACGTTATCCAACTTGATAGAACTGGGTAAAGTGTCTGTTCTTGCTATGTACTTGGAAACCCTTAAGGCCCCGAACAAAAAGAAGAGGACTTTCGGTTAACAAACGGATACAGATGGAAAGAACGTATTTTGTTGAGAATTTTATTTTCCCTTAGTAGCTTATTTAATGAGAGGTCTAAACCTCTATTTAGGAACTAAATGACAATCATCCAAATATACTGTTATATTTGAAAGATAAAAAATTATTTGCCCAAATTCATTTGGTGAAAAATTTAATAAATACCCTTCAAGTGCCGTTTGGAATAAGATATAATAAAAAGTAGTTGCTACATATCATAGCGACTACAAAAGGTGTTTTAAAAAATAAAAATCTTTAATTTACAAGTATTATTACAATTACCCGAGGGCTAATTTTGAACAGTAAAAAATAAATTTGTTTGAATAGGATTGTTAATATGTGTTATATTGAACTGATAAATCAAAAAAAAGTGTAATATTTATAATTATACCAATAAGAAAATGTTGGTCTGCTAGACCAACGCCTAATAATAGAAAATTGGAATATTATTATTAAAACATATTTTTAGTTCTATTTGGTTTTGTATTTTATGAGTATAGTTTTTATGATATTCTAATATGAAAACTTCAATCACACCAAAGCAGTTTATGTATATCGATGAACTTTTGGCTATCATTTAACACTTCATTAACACTTGATAACACTTAAAAAAATAGCTAAAAATGAGTGGATCGGTGCCATACTTGCCTAACCAACAAATTTTTAAATTTCATGCTTTTGTGCTCTTTCAGCTTAAAACCATCACATTATTTATCGTAGAGCAGGACTGGCATCAAAACTTGCCGTGACTTATTTTGAGCCAGTCCTGCCTAAACAACAAAACATGGTGGCAGCAAACGTCGAGGTTTTTTGTTTGTCTGATTTATCAGGTGATAATAGCGATAACGACAAAAACTATATGCCAGATGACGAAACCACAGGTAAGAAGGATATTTTCTTTATATGATGTTTTATTTCTAATTTATGGTTGTTTTATGGTTCACAAACAAAATAAGGATTAGGCATATTATGCTCTTACTGAGAACAAAAACATACATGTGAAATTAAGCATAACATTTTTGACAAAAAATGTAGAAAAATATTTTTATTATAACAAAATCTAATATAATTTTTCAATTTGTAATTTGGGTTAGTTTTTGTTAGATACTCTATAAATATGTTATTTATTAGAATGACCTGTGAGAAATTCATCAGGCATTTTTGTTTTTTTAATTTCTAATTTAATTTTTTATTAATTAGATGAAAGTCAAAGTGATGATGATGCGACTAGAAACCTGGCTAATGTGCAGAAAGGGCGAAAGCGGATCAGAAAACCGCACGTACATAAAATTTATAAGAAAACAGAAACATATATGGGGTGAAGAATATATTTCCACAACAGGAAAAGTCACCCCAAAAAAGAACTATGATATGACAGATTGTAGATGCCACCTTCGTTGTTTACACAAAATATCTCAAGCTAGAAGGAAGCAGATTTTTGAATGGTACTACAATATGAATTGGGACATGAAGCAAGCATTACTCGCTGGTCAAATGCACGTTTCAAATATTGCCAGGAAATACATTAAAAACGAAAATAGCCACAAAGAAAAAACATGAATATATATTCTCCAAGATGACAGAGAGAAAGATAAAGCAGGAACGAACGAAGTTCAAAGAAACTCTAACAGTCTGCGATGGATCTTTAACCAATGCACTGAAGACAAAGCAAGAAACCGGAACCCCTGTATTTGATCGAGGAGGAAAACATAATACCACATAATAAAATCAGTCTAAATGATGAGCAAACCGAATGAAGTTTTATTGAGAAATTTCCATCAAATGAAAGTCGTTATTCGCAGGGATAGTAACAGAAAATATTTAAATCCTGATCAAAATATTAAACTCATGTATAACATATACACAAAAACATACATAAGGAAACATGGATAGCTCCAAATGGAGAGACAAATAATCAAATTGACCATGTCCTCATAGAAAGAAAGCATGCAAAAAACGTTACTGATGTTAGAAGTTTCAGGGGAGCTGATAGTGATAGCGATCACATATTAGTTATAACGGAAATGAAACAGGAAAGACCACCTAGAAGAAAAAATATAAAGGGGGGGAGACGGAAAAGATATGATGTAGCAAAACTAGACGATAGGACAACAGCAATGCATTTCGAACAGGAAATGAAAAGAAAACTAGGAATTAAGCTCAATAAAGAACATTTAGAGGAGGAATGGGTACGGATTGAAACAGTTATGAAGGAGGTAGCAGAAAAAATACTGGGAGAACCCAAAAAAAATCAAACAAATAGGTGGTTCGACGAAGAATGTAAACAAGTTTTGGAGCAAAGAAACAAAGCACGTCTGAGATTACTGAAAGAAAGGAGCGAAAGCAACAAAGAAAGATATGATCGCATCCGAAGGGGAGGCAAGACCATATGTAGCAGGAAAAAGAAAGAACTTTTAGAACGTGAATTAAAAGAAATAGAGGAATCATATGCTAATAAAGAGATAAGAAATTTCTATCAGGAATTTAAAAAAAGTAAAGGCAGTAGCGCTAGAAGACCCCATTATTTGAAAACTCAAGAAGGATCCCTGGTAGGAGATGTAGATGGAAAACTGAAAAGATTTGCCCAATATTTTTCAGAGACGCTAAATGAGACTGGTGAAGAAGGGAACTGGGGAGAACATGAAATGGAAGAAGATGCGATTGCAGAAAATAACGAAATTATAAATGCACCTACAAAAGAAGAAGTAGAAGTTTGTATAAAGCAGTTAAAAAATAACAAAAGTGCTGGAGAAAACAGTATAACAGCTGAAATCCTGAAACACGGTGATGATACTTTGGTGGCAAGCACATGGAAGTTAATGAACAGAATTTGGCAAGAAGAAAATATGCCAGAGAAATGGAATAAAGCGCTGATAATACCACTGCACAAAAAAGGAGCTAAGGAGGAATGTAATAACTACCGCGGAATTGCACTGCAAGACGTGACCTACAAAGTGATGGCCAAGATGATTAAAGATCGACTAGAGAAATACCATAACGAACAAGTAGGGGAATACCAAGGAGGGTTCAGGGCAGGAAGATCAACAACCGACCAGATATTCATCATGAAACAGATCCAACAGAATACTTATGAGCAAAATTTGAGCTTACATTTGCTGTTCATAGATTATCGGCAAGCATATGACTCCATTAGCAGGGAAAAGGTGTTCCAAGCAATGAGACAACTGGGGGTCCCGGAAAAGTTGAGGAAGTTGGTGGAGATGACTGTCAGGAGAACAGTAAATAAAGTTATAGTCGATGGAGCAATGTCTGAGGAGTTCATTGTAAAGAAAGGACTGAGACAAGGCGATCCACTGTCAACAGTTTTGTTCAATCTGGTGCAGGAAGTGATTCTGAGGGAGAGTGGCATCAATACCAAGGGGTTAATATATGGTACCAAACACCAATGTTTGGCTTATGCCGACGACATTGTACTGATGGCGAGATCCAAGAAAGAAGTAGTAAAGGTTTTCAAGATGTTGGAAAGAAAGGCGAGAGAATATGGCTTAACAATTAACGAGAACAAGACCAAATATATGGTAATGAAAGATAGCACCAGAGGACTCTCCCCTAATTTAGTCATTGATTGTGCAGTAAATAAGAAATATACAATAGAGAAAGTGGAACAAGCTGAATATCTGGGAGTAACACTAACGAGTAAAGGGGATGAAGAAAAGGAAATAGAGAAACGACTAGCGAAAGGAAGCAAAGCTGCAGGAATGTTTTCAAAAATTTTAAGGGCAAAGAATATAACAAGAGCAGCAAAAGTAAGAGTGTACCAATCAATACTAAGGCCCACGGTTACCTATGCGTGCGAGACATGGACGATGACGAAGAAGGAAGAAACTAAGCTGGAAGTCTGGGAACGAAAAATATTAAGGAGAATTTTTGGAGGAGTTAAAGTTCTGAATGAATTTAGAAGAAGAACAAACAAAGAAATAGAAGAACTGTACAAAAAACCAAACATTGTTCAGGTGGTGAGAGCGCAGCGAGCTAGATGGCTAGGGCACATAGCGAGGATGTCCAGCGGGAGATGGGTTAAAGGAATTCTAATGAGAGGCGAAGGGGGAAGGAGAAGAAGAGGGCGACTGAGGAAGAAATGGCTGGATGAGGTGCTAAATGATTTGAGGAAAGTAGGAGTGAGGAATTGGAAGACTGATGCTTTGGACAGAAAAAGTTGGAAAAGAAGAGTGAAAGAACTCGAAGCCAAGGGCCACTAGGCCTGTAGAGCTGAATATTATTATTATTATAACATATACACAGATCAGTGCACTACAGCCGGATATCTGGCAGTATCGTTGTATATGTTTCGACACATATTCAACACCAAATTTATCTTACATTTTCACCACCGACAAAAAGACACCTGCCAAACATGTGACGAGTTTAAATCAAAAATGAACACACTTGTCACAGAAGACGAAAAAACGAATGCTAAAATGCAACACGACCTACATTTCTGACAAGTAGATGCAGTACGAGATATGACATAAAGGGATACAGACTTCGCTAAATCCAGCAATGGAACAAAGCAGGTTATAGTTTTTGGTCTTTAAAAAACTTTACGTACTTCTGTTTCAACCACTAGTGTGGTATATTACAAGCGACAACTATAAGTGTACAATCTCGATATCCATGACGAGGTCAATAATGTTGTGCACAAGCATGTTTGGGATGAACATACAGCTTCAAGAGGAGCCCAGGAAGTGTCGTCTTGTCTTATTTATCACATTCAAAACTGCTATCCATCAACAACAAAGGAAATCACTCTTTACAGTGATAGTTGCGGAGACCAAAATCGCAACATTAAAGTTATATTGGCACTGAGCTATATTTTGCAAATAACAGAAATAAAAAAAAATTATTAATTTTTTTTTATACTAGGTCATAGCATTCTCTAGCCGCGACCAAGATTTTGGTATTAATAGAAAGAGAAAAAAAATTACCCTCATATTTTTCATCCAAATGATAAAGCTAAATGTGATTCAAACAGCTAAAAGGAAAAAAACCAAATTTATTGTGCATCAGATGGCAGCAGATAACTTTCTTAGTACAAAAAGTTTAGAAGAGTTCATAACTAACCGAAAAATCTCTGTAGAAAAAGACAAAGTGAAGTGGCTCAAAATCAAATGGATACAACTACGTAAGCAGAAGCCTAAAAAAAATTATTATAAGTACAATTAGGCCGAAAACAATGTTCTCTTCAGTACAGTTAATTTGACAAAAAGAAATGGTTGTGGTCGACCTGTACTTCATTTACCCTTTGCACTAACGCTGTTGTATCTCCGTGGGCGACCTATTACAAAGGAAAAAAGAAGGATTTAATTGAACTTCTCAAATATGTATCTTCATAACACCACAATTTTTATAGGTCGCTTCAAACGGGAACCATTGATGAATTGGTTCATCAATGGAATCGAAATCGGACGTTGAAAATGATGAATAAAATAATGTTTTTCTTTTTTTTATTGTCGCCTAGCATATACACCTATATTGCTATTTAAAGTTTATATTAAGCGCCAAAGTTGCCTAAGAGTTCATATCAAGAACATTATATACACGTAAACATTTAATATCTCAATATACTTTTTGTTAAAGTAAACACTTGTTTTTAAATATATTGAAATGTTTCTAATTTAAATGGCTTTTTTATTGCCGCTAATTAACTTTACATTTATTTTTTATATAATAATTAAAATGAGAGTTACTGAGTGATTATATAAATTTCTATGCAAAGACGAATTAGGTAGTCAGATAGAAGATGTTGACATCTGATAAGTGACCAGTCTGAGTATAGATGTGGAATTAGTATAAATGTGTGTGATATTTCGATTATTTTACGAAATTAATACGATATGCAACGTGTTTCACAGGCAGATATATACATTATGGCTAAACATTATAACCGACTATCGAAAGTTAATGCGTTCACGTTAAAATCCCAAAAATTAACAATATGTACATAGAAGCAATTTACATCCTAACATCAAATCACGATTGATTAATTGAATATCAATTTCATAAACTTCAGCACTTCCGAAACCAAAACTTGTGTTCGTACGGTACTTTATTTTGTATATTAGTGAACGAGAAAGATTTCGCTATAAATGAATTATTGAAATTTTATATACGAAGGATAATGTCTAATATGCTATTGATACTACAGTTGGACTTACTCGACATATATATTTTTTAGCCTTTCAGTATTTTTCTGTTTATATCAATAAGCAAGAATCTAAAAATATATCTAACATTTAAAGCTTGGAGCCATAGAATTAGCTCGTCATTTATTAATGAGTAGTCAACATCTGGAATAGTGAGTTGATGACTGAAAGAAGACTGAAAGGATTACTGAAGAAAGGAAATAAGCTGAAATTCAAAAACTATCAAAGTATATCATTACATTACACAACTTACAAAGTTCTAAGAAACGTGGCGAGGATGAATATTAGATAGAGTTTAACAGAGGATGCCAAACAATAGAACAGTTGTTCATAGCCCTACAAATAATGGAGAAACTATCAAAATTTGTCGCTCAAGATGTTTATATATATGATATGTTTATAGATATGCTATATATATATATATATATATATATATATATATATATATATATATATATATATATATATATATATATATATATATATATATATATATATATATATATATTTAAACTTCAGTCAGGCATATGACCGCATACAACGAGCAGTGGTATACAGCGCCATAAATTAAATAGGAATACCAGGTAACCTTATTAAATTAACCCAGATAACAATATCGCAAATAACAGAAAAGGTTTGCGAGGGGGAAAGAATTCGCTTCTAGTCCTGTTTAACATAGTATTGAATAAAAAATAGTGAAAGCAAAAAAGCCAGTCTAGAAATAAATATTGACAAAACAAGATAAGATGAAGATAACATTAAATTTGTGAATGAATTTACATATCTGGGAAACAAACTACACGAAAAAAAATCATCACAGGAGAAAACGAATTATGAGAGAAAAAGAATTATGAAATTGAATTATATCCTAAGAACTAAATGTACAATAAGAAATATAAAAATTGTGATCTATAAAACCCTCATTCGACCAGTATTCACTTATGGATACCAGACATGGGCCATCACAAAGAAAACAGAAAGGATTACAATATTTATAATAAGAGTACTCAAAGAATTTTTGGTGCTTTGAATTATAATATAATGGAAATTGGTGGATCAGGTATAACTTCATACCCAAACAATTATAAAATGATCTGGATATTGTACACTACGTGACGATTCACCAACTAAGATAGTCGATAGTCAAGATACACATGGAGAGAATGCCAGAAAACCAAATGTCAAGAAGAATCATGCAGGGATGAACAGTAGGTAATAGGAAGAAAGGTACGCCAAAAACAGGCTAGTAGGACAATACATGAAGAGATCCTGAAGAACTACTTCACATCAAGGAGCTGTTGGAGATCTATTAGGATGGAGGCAAACTTTAAAGGGGGTCTAAGAAGAACAATAAATTTCAATGTTTTTTTAATATCTAAATATATTTTGTTAAACACTGATTTCTGGAGAGACACGCAAAAATTACATAAATGGATTCCATTCCGTAGGAGGTGCGCAAAATAAAAGAATAACACATATTTTTATCATTTTTTTTATTCAGTTGAAATTATAATTTAACATGGTCTTATTAAACGTAGTTGCCTTGGTAGTTGCCAAAGTAGTTTTAAAGCCATACAGCGCTGGAGACGGTTTGTCTGCTCTTCATAGCAGTGCTGGAACTCTGATTCTGGATACGTCTTCAGCTGGTCGGTTACGGTCTTTTCAGTGTTTTTCAATATTCCAAAATGAGAGGAGGTGATATCCCAAAATCAGCAGAGTGATATTTTTACTTTCCAAAAAATCGTTAATTGAAATTGCTTTGTGGTGAATAACGGTTGTGTGAGTTTAATTCAACTCTTCCCTGATTATTCTCACCGTCAACCAACGATCAGTATACGCAATATCCTGGATCATTTAAACATTTTTATTACTTCTTGCAGTAAAAACCTTCCGATGCGAGGTTTATCTTTAATCAAGTCTCAGCATTCTGACAAGACTCTACAAAACAAATTTTGCAAAAGTTTCCATAGTACTGTGCGCAGAAATTGTTGTCACTCATTTTCAGAATGGACTAAAAAATACAGTTTAAGTAAAAAAATACTATGGACCATCAAGTAACTCTAAGGAGCTCAAATTCATACTGAAGGGGCACCAAATGTTGGCCTATCTCCCATTCAAAGAAGAAGCCAACGGTATTGCCAGATCAAACTTTACGCCACCAGTCTCATTACTTTATTTACACACCTCGTACAAATTGACATATTCTGTTACTTTTACAGTTATATAGAGACTGTTGAAGGAATTCATACCAACCAACTTGTAAGGAGTCACGCAGTGATTTAGGTAATGCTGTAAATCATACAGGATGATATATCTCTCAGAGTTAGATCGAATACCTTTTAAGAGGATTTCTATATTGACCGCTGGTAACTCATTACATTTATCGAGCAATTACATGTTTAAGTATAAACTAAGAGTTGATAGTCCGATAAGGTTGAGAACCAAAAATAATCGGTATCCGATGTATTAGAGTCCACCCTAACTTGTTGATTCTGTAACTAAACAACTTTAAATGCTGATATGATTTTAATGCACTTTCTTTATATTTAAAATGTTTATTATATCGCAAAGCCATTTGAGCATTAAAAATGTTTATAATTTCGTTAATGATCAGAGGAGCAACGCTTCTCTAATAATTACATACCCCCCCTTGCAATGGCTTTCTGGAAGATTTGCAAAATTCTCAAATGCACATCACTAAGGGGTTTGTTAAGAGTTAAAAACAAATATAAGATCGGATGGAGTTAAATCTGCTGAATACAGTGAATGTTCTAACAACTCGTACTTCAATTCATTCAGTTTGGAATGCATCAAGTTTTTTGGTATGTTTACGGTGTTGTAGTTAACAAATGATAACGTTTTCATTAAGAAATCGCACATCCTCTATAGAGAGAAACCGAAAATATGTTACCGCTCCATTTAAAATGACATATTCGGTTATTCACTTAGACATGCTTCTTACGAACGATCTTAGAAATCCTAAGAGAAATCATACTAGGCAACTTATGCGACATCATGCTGATATGAAGTAACCGAATTACCGTCACCCAAACTATTCTTCGAAAAGATCATATTGTTCAATTAGTTTACACGAGTAGATAGAAAGAAATATTGCTACCGTTGTTTATTTTTAGAGAGAATGAGCAACATCACAAACGATGTTCTGAACCATCATGTAGTTTAGATTTTAAAGATGATTCGTCTAATAATCCAATGATTATACTGCGTCTCATTAATAATGACCGTACCATATATTGGAAAGACCTACGAGCAGATTAGTGTCAAGATTGGAACAAAATCATTTTTTCAGATTAATTTACTTTTTACTAAATAATTTACGAAGAGCAAAATTGATGCAAAATATGAGATATTATTTATCATAGCATCAATAGTTTGAACTAAAATTACCATAGGAAGTGAAATGTTTTTGGTATTTCTACAACACCGCGTAAATGTTCAAATAGACCTTAAAAAAATTCTATAACCAGTATGCTTACTAATGTTCGAGGGTTGCCGTACCAGATGTTTAGAATAAAGTATCTCAGGAGTTCATGGGTCACCTCATTAGAAGTATGGTCAAATCAATGAGAGAATGGCAACTCTTTGATCTGAGATTCTTGAAAGTTTATTCTTATACATTATACAGACCTAAAGAAAGTATGTCAGCGGTGTCTCGATCTCGGTGTTCATTCTTCATCGTTATTCAAGAAGAGAACTATTTCATATTTTCAACATATTGTGGCGTTAATCCGAGATGCATTTAGGCATTTATTGCTCATCGATAATTAAATAGGTTAATTCTCATGAACCTAAATATTGAACCTAAATATGAACCTAATAACACAACGTAGTTGTCTTCAGTTATCAATGTGTTACTAAGTTAATTCAGAGCAAATTTTTGAATCCCTGAAAATCAATTAGTATGTTATCATATAATAACATAAGATAACATCTTCATCTCAAATTGGATAAAAGAAACTGGTCAACATTTTTACAAAATACTTCAAACATTTCAACAATATGTTTCACAAATCTCTGACTAGGTAGAAAGACAATTTTTATGACCTTGTCCCATTTACAAAACATATGTGACTTTTTATCCACTCGTTTCAATTTCGAAACTGAAAGCTTTTTGCCGGAATACTGTTTCAATAACCAAACCAATGCTCAAAATGGCAATGCTTTCGTGGTATTTTGTTTTTAAACAGATTATTCTTTGATTCATGATATCACAAACAGTTGGGTTAAACACTGTAACATGCTATTACCAATGACTAACAAGCCCAAGAAAACGGAGAAAAACAAAGCAGCATACCAGCATGTGAACTAGAACAAGAACCACCCAGTAGAGAAGAAGCGGTTGAAGCCATAAAAAGTTTGTCCAACAACAAAGCACCAGAGTCTGATAACCTACCGGGGAATCTTTTGAAAAATGCCGACGATAAACTAACAGATACCATACACAATCTTATTCTTGAAATTTAGAACCAAGATACTCTCCCGAACAAATGGAATATTGGGATAATCTATACAATATATAAAAAGCTGATATATTTGAGTGCTCAAATTAGAAGTATAGCCCTCCTAAACTCAGCATATAAAGTATTCTCCAAGATACTTTACCAAACAATCTGACCATATGCAGAGCGTATTATTGGTCACTCTCAAGAAAATATCCTAGAATTAGGGATAGAAACGCATCATATATTCATAGATTTTAAAGCCGCATATGATCATCGTGAAAAACTGTACCAGCAATGATTCATTTTCAAATACAAAAACACTTGGTAAACTTAGTATAGCTAACAACGAAAAACGTACAGTATAGAATGCACGTTTGCAAGGAAATCTGTGGGATACATTCCAAAGAATAAAAGAATAGGTTATTGCAAAGCGACGGTTTCATATATAATAAATCTGCCCAGCTGCTGGCTTATGCTGACAATCTAAAGATTGAAACAGAACAGAAAAAGGATATATTGAAGCTTTTACAGTAGTAAAAAATGCAGCTGAACCAATAGGTCTAAACATACAATATCGATGAAACCACATACATGTTGGCTAAAGTAGCACAAACGCAGCTGAGTCAAGAACCACTAAGAATAGGAAGTGAAAAAATAGAATCCGTTAACGAATTGATATATCTAGGCTCCCTGAGCAATAGTAACAACAGTGTCACTGATGAGATAAAACGTAGAATCCTTCAAGAGAAGAGAATTTATTATGCATCACTCAACTTAACAATTTTAACAAACTTAAAAAAAAAACGAAAACCAAGCTATATAAAACAATAAGACCACTGTCGATACATAACTCCTACTAACGTGGACGCTTACAAAAAATGATGAAGCAGCTCTAGGATGCTTCGACAGGAAGGTGCTAAGAAAAATATATGGCACCGTGATTAACAATGGGCTATGGACAAGCAGATTCAACTTTGAATTATACAGAATCTACCAAGAACCCGATCTAAACAGAATTATCAACATAGGAAGACTGCAATGGACAGGACATGTGATGAGGTTAGAGGCTAGTGATACCGCTAGAAAGAGCGTACTAAAAAGGTAAGTTGGAAACCATAGAAGAGGAAGGCCCAAAATGAGATATCTAGACATCGAAGAAGCCAATTTAAATCTACTTCTACTTTGAATTGAAGAAGAAATTGAACAGATAAAGTTTAAATGCACCCCTCGTGTAACTGAATTATTGCAGCCCATCGTTAGATCGTATTTGCAAACTCGATCCAATATCATCTATCAGCAAAATAACACTCAACTCCATATAACTCGTCGAACAGTGTACTTTTTGAGAAGAGTCTGTGATAAAGACACTTAACTGGCTAGTGAGATCAGCAGATTTATCTCCGATAGAACATGTAGGGTATAGTATTAGTCAGATTCTTGGACGATAGCAACTTTAAAAGAACCTTCCACAAGATTGCATTCGAGGTGTGTAAATAAGGTAATGAGACTGATGTATGACGTAGCGTTTGATCTGTCAACACTGTTGACTTCCCCTTTAGAAGGGAGGCCTTCTGTAAATCAAATTAAACTCTTCCTCGATGCACAAGTAGAATAAAATGGTTTGAGGATCAGAGTTATGTATGAGTACGAGGTTTTTCATCATCCTAGGACTATCCTAGGATATATCTCATGATATCTTAGAATTTACAAAATTGAAACCACATGAAAATCTGGGCCTTTGATAAAACTCCGGTTCACGAAAAGTATTGATGTGGACTACCAAATGGTTCTAGGGGAGTTCAAACTCGTACTGAAAATGCATTAGGTATTGGCCTGGCTCCACTTCAAAAGAGTTTTGGGGAATCTGTTACCCGATCCAACACTATGCCACCAGTATTATTACTTTATTTATACACCTCGTAGATCGTATATTCAATCGATCCACGCGTCGAAGAATTACAACATATAATAATAACCGTCATAGACCTACCCTTTAATGGTTTTGTTGTAACAAATGTAATTAGAATTTATTGATTTATTTATAATTATATAATAAATAGTTGGCAGCCCATATCAACAGCAGTGTCGACTAAATATTAGAGATCATCGTATATTCCACTCGATCAGGAAGAATCACTTTTATATACAAAAAATAAATTTATGTTAATAAATATTTATATTAACATTACTAGGAGTCACGATAGCCGCGATGTCTAGGGCGGTAACCTGGCGAAACAAATGTTAGCGTGGTGGCGGGTTCGATTCCGCACTTGAATGTGGACTTTTTCAAAATGTTTATCAATGTTTCTAGACAAAAATGTAAAACCTGACAAAGACTCACCTCTCAGTCACACTAGTTCAAGGCTGTGTAAGGCCAGACGCCTTCTGAGACGTTTTCTATGTCACTCGCCAGCCGGTCTCTCGAAAGAGACTTATGGTTAAGCACAAGGGGTTTTCGGTAGCCGATGACCGTGGTACGGAACCTAGGTTAAGCTTTAGATCCAATCGCTAAATAGCCTTCTTAGTTGTTGCTGCGCCACTAACCCTAAAACTTCACTTTCAGTAATATTAAATAATTATTAACACTAACTACTAATATCAAATAATGTATTACTAAATTATACCAGATTAGTGTATACAGAACATTATTATTTTTAATTTTTTTGGTTAAGGTACTTACAATAAGACATGTTTATGCTATGGAATTCAATCTTTGGCAGAAAAATAGAAAAAAGTGGGAAATATTTTAATGAGCACGTTAAATAATTTCCTTTTCGATGTTAGTCACTTTTCAGAAAATAATGGCGAAATTTAAGATACACCTATAGGTTGGTTATCAGTAAGAACGAATAAACAATATTGATAACATCATGTAGAAACAAAATTTGAAATAGTTAGAAGACGAAAAAAAGTTAGAACTAGAATGAAGTTGAGCAGGTCATATGGAGAAAACTCCATCTTTCATTCAATCCATCTGTGACCAGATATCACATATGGATTGAACGGATTATCGAATATAGATATAGAAAAGAGGTAATCTGAAGCAGGAGCAGACTTCCAAACAGGTGAAAGATACTTAGAAATTGATTTTGAACCGGTCATCTGAAAAAGAAATACTGCGGAAGCTCAGAACATGATTTGTGATACTTTGGGTAATCATGCTGTTTCATACAATACTTGTAAGAAGGCAACAAAACAACTAAGGAAGGCCACAAAAGTGGAAAATGGAAAATGGAGTGGAGTGGAAAATGAATAATTGAAAGCATTACTGAAAGATAATCCTTGTCCTACACTGCTAAAGCTCGGACAGAAACTCGATGTAATAGTCATTTCTAAACATTTATACAAGGTAGCGGATTTAAACGCTTTTACGTTATGAAATCGTATCATTGCTCTCCTGATTCAAGAAAATGAACTTCCTGCATCAAATTATGACTTGTCCGAAAATTGGATCATCTACAATAACCTAATGAGGCACAAATAGTGGATTAGGCCTGTTGAGCTTTCAACCAGTACCGCAAAAAAACAAATATCCACGCCAAAAAGGTGCTGCTATATATAAGATGGGATCAGCTGAGCGTCGTTCATTATAAATGCGACTAATCTGGTCAAACAACCACTGTTAATCATTATCAGCAGCAAATGATTCTTGTTATTACAGTCTGGAGTAAAATAGGTTTTATTCTGGCAAGAGAAGCAGGGAAACCATTTTGCTTCAAGACAACGCATAGCCACATACATGAAAAAGGACTCTGGAAATAATCACCAAGTTGGCGTATTCTTCAAACTTGACCCCTTCGAATTTTCTTTTCTTCCGATCCCAACATCACCTCATTGAAACTTTTTTTGAAAAAGTCGAAAAACTTTATCACATCAAAACCACAAAGGTTTTTTATATCTAGGATCGACATTTGCCTGAAAGGTGGCGAAAGTATATAGAAAGTGAAAAAGATAACTTCGAAGATTAAGTTTCATGTGCGTTTTTCAAAAATAAATGTCAAAGGCAGTCAAAAAGATCGAAAATTAAGTTGGGCACCTAAGACAAAAAAAAAGAAAATACAGTTAATGATTTGTTAAAGACAATTTCAATTATTTAAACTAAACATAAACTAAGATAATGATACAATAGAAATATGTTTATTAAATGATGCTATGGTAATAAATTATACTTAAGAAGATAAAAAGATTACTGTAAAAAACCCATTGTACATTGTTTACTAATCGTAAGTCACCCCATGCATAGTCAGAAAAAGGTCTCTTGGGGTTCTCTGAATATTTCGAATATGAATAAGGAAATCATACGCCTGCAGGTACACGTCCGTATCCATCTCATTCAAAAATACCTTTAAACAAAACGAGACCCCTCTTCGTATTTTCGCAAAAGATCGATCCGAATGTTGCCGGCGGTTCTCTTTTTACGTAACAAAAACAATAAATATCCAAAACAGTGCCGTGGGCTACTCTCGTAAAATATATATAGGCCATCAGCCCGCTCTGGCCGTGCAAAAGCTCTACCCTTCGGTTCCAACGTCTAATCCATCGAGCTATGCATCAACCGATTACTCGGATGATAATAAGTAACCGGTTTGGTGTGTTGATTTAATTAATATTAATAATTAGGGTAATGCTAAGTGGTCAATTTTTCTAGTGAAATAAAGATATGTGGGAGATTTAGAATTATTATTTTATTTATTTGAATGTTAAATGAAATGCAGTAACTACTCGTATTTATACATAAATAAGTTTGAAAAAGAGAAAAATACTCAGAAGATCTCTCAGAAGGCATTCGGCCTTACCAAGCCTCTTAACTAACGTGACTGAGGAGTGATTCAATTCTTATATTGGAACCTTCGGTGTGAAACACTAAACTCGAAAGATTTACTCGAAGAGATTATGGTTAGCGAAAGGGGCGTCGAGAAGTTTCAAAAAGTGACTTGGTGTTTAGTGGTAAATCTCTTCGAGTTTAGTGAGGAGTGATTATTTATCATCCTCTTATCACACTTGCCTTGAGCGGAAATCAAATCCAAACCACCTTAGCTTTCATGCCGTTGGATCATGGCTTTGGAGACAGCACAACGCGGCCGACGTTGGTAGGAAATAAAAATAATGTTACCACTATATAAAATAAGGATTCAGAAATAAATAAAAAAAGTATCTAAGAACCTACGATGTAAATTGAGAATGTTCTAGACTAAATATAACAAATCTTGAACCAATATTTTCATTAAATTTAAAAATCAGATGCCAATGATGGTTATTAAGTACGAACATAAATGAATTCTTTTAATAAGACTTTTTAGCGGCAAATCTATTACATTTTTGATACACGAACGCCGGGTAATCCCGAACGCAATAGTTCTAATATGTTAGAAAGAGATGACACTGTTTATATTTTCCGCCATCTTAAAGATCACGGCACGTGTAGTGCCAGACAACAACATGGGAAAAACGGACGCATGCACGAGTCAAGGTTTAAATATTTCGATTTTTTGTGTGTTTTCAATGTAATTTTTTCATAAATGTAACTTGATGTAAAACAGTAGTAATATAACGTTTACATACTGGGATACTCAGCCAGTCGCGTTGGCTGTGACGGTAAGGCGGTGGCTTGTCTCCGTTGTACCGAAACCGGCAGTTAGCGCAGTAGTTGGTTCGATTCCAGCGCTCGGAGGGTTTTTTTTTTGTTTCTTCTGTTTGTATCACTTCGTATCCCACTCACACACATATACACTTACACATACACACACACACACACACACACACACACACACACACACACATACATAAAAACATACATAAAACAGGCTGTGACCTATTATTTTCTCTTTTGAAACAAAATAAAAAATATATAGATTACAGCGACGGCAGCTGTTCGCCGGGAGCACCGGGAAGAAAGTCCAGGACAGAATGAAGCCACGACAAAAGTTGAGCGCCACCCGGTTACTTCATATATCGGAAAAGACCCTGGAACCGGGAAGGGGTCTATCTTAAATAAAACGGTTTACTAGAATCCTATACATATATATTATAAAAGCACACTCAAAAAAGAACGATACAAAGCACACAAAAAAGGAATAACCAAAACTATCAAACAAAAGACACGGGAAGGTTTAGGGAAGGTGGTTCTCCAACCTTACCGTGAAAGAAATCAAAAAATCAAATGAACAGCTCTGAATTACACCAGCTGGTCTCTACGTCCCTATACTTACAAATTAGATGTTATTTCCTCTATTCTGACAATAGTTAAAAGATAGATATATAACGCTAGGGTAACCAAGAATGGTCAAACGGCAAATAGATACAAAATATAAGATGATAACGTGACCATTATCAGTATAAGAAATTATGGTAATAATGTATTTGTGAAAAATAACTGGTAATTGCAATCCTTAATGGTACATGAAAATATAGTAAAAAAAGTGTTTATCTGGCCGTATTTCCTCATGTTGTCTATCCTTGCCTATCCGGTACTGGGTGTCCAAAAACACTGATTACGGCAGTCCGGTATCCCTATACGGGGGTCCCGAAATAATCTCGATCTGACCAACCGGTTACTGTGCCATGTGGCCCCAAAAAGGTGAAAGGTTTCCACGATGGTCGGGCTCTGTAATAGGTGGTCGTTCAGTGGCCTGGTATCTGTTGATCGGATTCTCTGCTGCCGGGCCGTAAAACCCTCTATAAGAATATCAGAAAAATCAACCCAAGCGTGACTTGGCCAGCAAACCTACGTACCTCGGTCGGAAGGGTAAGGCGCGAAAACGTCCGCTCACCTGGAGATTTGGAGTTAGACTGTCTTGCCTTGTCCCAACGATACCGAAGCTCTTTCAGTTAAGAATTTGTCCGAAATAAACCTACCAGTGGTGATCAACAATTTACGAATGCTACCTGTAGCGATCAAGAATTTGTGAACGCTACAAGGCAGTAAGCCTCACATGCTTGGATCTGTATCTGACTCTGGATGGATAAATGAAAGCTTATTTATTGACTGACTACACCACTTCATTTCTTTTGCAATGCCTACAAAAGAAAATCCAATACTGTTAATTTTAAACAATCATGAGACTCTTGGTACATACACACTTTACAGAAACTATGGAATTATTGTATTGCCCCTGCCACAACATACCTCACATAAACCCCAGCCTTTAGATTTAACATTTTTTGGGCCTCTCAAGAATGCATACAAGAATGTGAGAATTATATGTCAGATCAATTTGGAAAGCCCATCACACAATACGAGATAGTTAAATTATTTAAAAATGCTTTTAACCGTTTCAGTAACCGCGAAAGGCAGCAAATTGATTTAAATCTTCAGGAATATATCCTTTGCGCCTAATTGAAATTGATATATTTCAGCAATACATTTTCCAAAATACAGCATTTACAGGCAACAAGAAATCAAAGACAAAAGAGTGAGACCGATGTCCAACCTCCAAATAATCAAGTATTCCACATCAACACTGTCGAAGTGGTAATTTTTGACCAACAAGCTCCCGATGCGACAATTCTCTTTTACAAGATTGTGGTGAATAAGCTGTTGAAAAAACTTCTGATATATCTGCAGTCTGATAGTTTGTGATGTCAAGCTTTCGAGGCCCAAGCTTCTGATACACGTGCTGTGCATTTCCAATCAAGTGACACATAACCGCTTCATACTTTTGCTTCTCCTTCCTTGGTACAAAATTCTGGTTCAACAATGGATAGTGGACATGACAATTTAGTTGCAACTGAAAAGATCAGCACGCTATCAGCTTTTCTATCCGATATCGTTAAATTGCCTATTATTCCTCCCAAAACACATAGAGAAGGCAAAATAAATTAAGGCTATGTTTGTTAAAAATACTGTACGAACGGTAAATGGAACTGAAAACCATGTTTCAGCGCACTCGAACCGTGTTCGATGACCTTTTTCCATATCTCCGGCAAGGGCATAATCCCATATTCCTAGAACTTCTGAGGTGTCTGGCTAAAGAAAAGATCCAGATGTTTTTTCAAGTATTCTAAGAAAGTAAAGTTCTTACCATCTAATCTATTTTGAAGAGATACTTGATATTCCAAGACAACAAGGTCAGGAAAGTACAGTGGATGGACCAAATCATCCCAGTCAAGTGGAAAAAGTGTATTTATGTCGGATGACCAAAAACACGTGTCGTCTAGCATTGTCTCGATAGAACTAGTTAACCATCTACTTTAAAAATGGATCGGCTTCATTGCACTTTAATAAATAATTGGAAGCTACAATTCGATCCATCAAAATTTTTTCTGTTAATTCATGTGGCACCTGTACATCGGCTTTGTTAATCATTCCCATGAACATTCCATTTCATTGCATTGAACAGAATCAACTCACAGTTTTATTTGATTTTTACTGTCCCAATCCCCTTCATAATAACCTAAGACTTTAGTGATGTTAATGTTTATTAAAAATAATTGAGAGTTTCAAACCTTCCATTGCCTCTATGCTTCTATTCACTTGTAAATAAGTTACTTATTCAGTTATTTGATTTTATCAATTTGCCTGAAATGATAATAATGTTGAGATATGCTCTAAGCTAAGAAATATAATCTCTAACCTTTTCTTATTCTATTCGTGAACCATACTATTGTAACTTAGCTCAAAGTCGAATAAAAACCATTCTTATTCAGTAGAAATATACGGTTAAACTATAATATATTATGTACAACATATTGATCTTCCATGCGAATAAAGAACTAACTGAATTGGTATTAGGTATTCGTATATAAAAGGTTTGTGTTTTAATTCCATTAAAGATTAATCCATTAAGCAACGGTTTCTTAAGAAAGCTTTACCGTTATGTACCGATAATGTAAGGGTGGATGATGTTACTAAAACGTTGTCTATGCAAACCCAATGGCATTGGTTTCCTAGAGAATGTTGGTGATAAGCATAACGCCAAATCGCGGTGCCGCCATTTGCGTGACGGCCGTCATAGCGGTGACAAACAGTCATGTAAAGTTTTTTTGCCATAATTAGGACCAGCGAAGCCGACGAAATATCGATTTCTTTTATAAGAAATAATGAAGGTTTATATAATGTGAAGAGCAAATACTATAGCAAAGTCCACTTAAAACAAAAAATAAAAATACCCTTTCTGTAGCACGATTTCTAAATATCTCTTCCAAACGATAGTTTGTGTCTTCCGATGACTAAATATCTCGTCTTTAATTTGCGTAGGTGTATTGCGTTTTAAATGCAAGCATTTAATGACGGACCAATATTCGATTTTTTCCATATTTACAGAAACACTAATACCGACTAGCAAAAATGTCTATTAAACAACTACTGAGCATCTAATATGGCTGAATAATTATATCACCAAAATATTTTTATCGAGTAACGCCATTTTCATATTGAGGCTGGAAACTTTTCAGACTACCCTCATATATCAAGCTATCTGTATGTTATATATTAGAACTTACAAAATTAGTGGGAGCCGAGACATGTTTCCTAGCCTTCTACGCCTTATATTACAAAAAAGCTCAATGGCCGAAAAGGCCAGAGGTCCAAGTGTCTGTATTATCAGATCGATCTAAACTATTGGAAAAAATTGAAAAAAACTCTCGCAACATGCGTATCATACATTCTCTTGTAAAAAAATGGATCTATACGCTGGGTAAGGTAGAATGTTCATATTTATTAATGTTCCAGTATTGGCGTAGTTCTCTACACAACTTTAATCGTTGATGCTCAGTGGGCAGAAATAGTATAAAATGAGGCCTTATTGGCCAATAATGTTCTCATCCAAATGAATATGGTGGTGAACTCACAACATTTCATTACAGTATAGTGATATCTGTTAATGGGGTTGACAATTTCTCGAAATGAAATAACACCTTCTTGAAACCAATAAATCGGCCTCTTTTAAATTCATTCAGATGGCGATAAGTTTTGCGTAGTCGCGCTCTAGTTATTTTCACAATATTACAACTAAACCATACAAAAGTTGCATAATGAGCCCGTGAAGAAGAAAAATATTCAAAAACGAGGAAAATTCATCCGTACTCCACGAAAATGTTACCTATTCCTTTAGCTCCCACCATGAATGGTGGTGGTGGTTTCATGTTTTAAAATGGTCTCAGGAGATACCTGTTGATGTTTTGGTGGCGTCTGAAGGAATGGGCATTATTTTCGTGGAACATGAAAAATGTTTTCTTCATTTATAGTACTAGTTTTGGATCATCTTTAATACTCTTCCTGTCATTAGAGATGTTACAAATCGCTGAAATACCATTTCGTAACTTATTGTTTTACTACCACAAAACACTTTGTGACACTTTTGTCCATTTAAAAGCAATATTTAATATTAGCGCATTGTCATTTGTCATTGTTATTTTTGCGACCAAAGCTCAAAAAGTCCTATACTGTTTTATTTAATTAATTAACAAAAATATTTTTTGTCACTAAATTAACCTTGACGATCATCTTTTACATAAAACAGACTGTATAGATCAGCTCCATAAAAGTCAACAATTAATTGCGTAAAAGACGCAAAATAACAGCGCAGTTTAACAATCTAATATATTAGGTCGAAATATCGAAACCCCATTAGAATTTCTGATACCCATAAATAATAAATAAACTGCGACTACAACGTTGTCAAACAATAAATACATAACCCTTCGCCTCCAAGTTTGTACAGTTCTAGGTATCATAACAATGCAATGTGAAATACTGAGACAAACGATATATGATCATTAACAAATTATTAATTTATTTATACTTCAGACATGCAAACAGAACAGCACCTATTCTCTATCCACATTTATAGCTCGATAGTTTTAAGCGACTCTGTCGATACCGCAACTGCCTCAGGTTCAATTCATTTCGACTATGGCCCTGGAGGTTTTTTAAAATGGCAAGGTTAATGCCGACCATAATACCTTTCGTTGGGTTTTTGTTTCAGGATTGAAAGGCATCTTTATATGATCTAAATATTAAATAAGAAACCAATTTATTTTAAAACACAACTTTATAACCCTTAGTGAATTTTAAAACGGTCATAAAATCGACATTAATCACTGTTTCGTGCCTTAACCGTCCAATTTTTCACATCTAGTTTTCTTAACTCGTCTTTCATTAGATCATTAAGTCTATTTCGGGACCTTCATGTTGATTTGGTACATATTGATCTTTGATACTGAATTTGATTTCTAGGTTGTCATTCCTTCTTTCTCTCAATATGATCCATCCTGATCCATCTCGATCTATTTGTAACAATAACTTTTACAATGTCCAGATCTTTGTAGAACTGATATAGCTCAGTTTTAACGCCTACGCCACCCTATATTTTCTTATATTCTTTTAAACCCTATTTACCTCTCAGTATTTTTTTTCGAAACTTACTAATGTATTTCATCATTCATGTAATGTATTTCAGAATTTTATATGAGAGTTTAGGTCCAGTGGAGGCACGTGGATTTTCAAAGTGGGAGGGCGTAGAACACAATAGTGCTGCTGAAGATTTTTTTGTTTTCCCCTTCCTCCTTTTTACATCTCATGCTATTGAAAACCTATACAGGAGGTGAACCAGGAAAATGAGTTAAAGGAAAAAAACTGAACGGAAATAAAATATGGTGTTTTGCTCTGAAAAATTGTTTACTGTGATAAATGCCGGAGGGGCGGCACCCCAACGCCCACCCTCACGAGCCGCCACTGGTTTAGGTTTTGAATGTAAAATAATTTTTAGACCATAATAAGTTTTGTTTGCTAAATAAATTCTTCCCTAGACTCATTACGTCGATGTAACATTATAAATCCAAACTATACGGGGTGTAAGATATACTTTCAAAAAACTTTTTATTTTTACAAATTCTTTACAGTTTTTTGAAAAAAAAGTACCTTTAAAACATATATCCAAAATGCAACTATTTCCACGAAAAACAAGTCAGAAAATAGGTTAAATTTTTGGCCAATAAACCATTAATAATATTTACTTGTACTCCTTTTGTTTGTACTCTTTGTACATGATGAGGGCAGAATAATTGCTCTTTTAGTATTCTATGTACAATCCAATGGAATATGCTTACTATATATAATATATACTATATTATTATTATATTACTATATAACTATATTACTTACTATATTATAATATATTACTATATAATATATATATAATACTTACCAAATAACTTATCAAGCAACACTTCAACTTCTTCTGATAGAATCATTATCAACAAGACGTAAGATTTATTCTTCGACTTCAGAACCGATTTTTCGCTGCCGCCCACAGTCTTGACATTTTGGAACCACATTACTCGTATTCAAATGTCTTTGGAAAACTAGTACAAACATTTATAGAGCTAGAAGCACCCTTTCTGGGTATCGTTGCTCGTAAATGTACGTGTCTAGCCTCTTCAGAATTTTGGAGAACCTCTCCATAAATAAGAAGCATATCGGGATATTCGCGTATTTTGGTTTGCAATGTTACTATAAAATTATTTGCAGTTAGAATGGCGTTACCGTATCGATATTGCTTGATGTATTGCATATTAAAACAATTGCATATTAAAAAATTAAAAATATGTTTAACAATGTTTGTTCATTAGTTTATTTGCAGTTTCTTCTTTAAGTAATAACCAATTAATATTTGCCCAAAATGCTATAACACTACAATTTGGGGGTTGAGTTGTGGGTTAACAGCTTATTCCTGAAAAAACAAGATTGTTATGGAAACTCAAGAAAAAAATGGAGACGCAAGGACAGGAGAAACAAGGGAGATCTGATGCTGATGGCAATAACACCTATATACCAATCATTAGAGTATTTTATCTGCTTCTATATATATTTGATTAGCTAATAAATTATTATATTATTAATAGATTATTATGTTATTATCTATTATATACATAGTAAAAATGTTATAATTTTCATTTTAAAAATTAATTTCATAATAACATCCCCATAAATAACCCTCGCTAAATCGAGAAATCCAGAGAGCCTGCAGGAATGATCATATCAAAAAGACTATTGTTTAACTCCAGTTAAACGCTAATTCAAACAACACCAAAGACCTCTAGAAATCTATAAAGAAAATAACAAGAAAATATACGTCACATACATGGATAATACAGAATGCACAAGGCCAAAAAATAACAACTATGGATGACATTTTGATCGAATGGAAAACATATCTAATTTAGCAAAAAACGATAAAGCCCTAGGTTTGGATGGAGTCACCGCAGAAGTTATTAAAGTAATGGGAGAAGTAAGTGTAGACATGTTTCAGAACATCTGTCAGAATGTGTGCCATACCGGATTGTGGCCGAAAGATTGGTCGATCTCAGCATTTATTACCGAATCAGCGAAAATTACCGTCTTATCGCTCTTATTCTACATGCCAGTAAAAATCCTTCTTCATATTATCGATGAACGTTTGAAATCTTACTTATCATAGCAGATTCCCCCAGAGCAGGCTGGATTCGTTCCAGGGGAAGGTACACGTGAACATTCGATAAAAAATCGAAAAAGCCATATAAGTTAATCATCCTGTATACCTCTGTTTCATTGGTTATCGGAAAGTGTTTGACAGAATAAAATGAGAGAGAGTATCAGATAACCTGATTGCGGCTTAATTAGTATCTATACGAGAAAGACAGATTAGAAAACAGATTAAAGACAGATTAATGGTGAAGATTGAAGACCGAACATCCGATGAGTTTTGTGTCAATAAAGAAATCAGACAGGGATGCATCCTGTCGCCAATTATATTTAACATTTTTTGTGAAGATATCATGCGTAGGGTTCCCGAGAATCGGACGGGTAGTGTCAGTATTGGCGGCACTAAAATTACTAACTTAAGATATGCCGATGACACTACACTTCTTGCAAGGTCGGCCGAAGAACTAATCTTAATTAACAAAAAAAATAAATAAAAATAAAGGATAAACTCCCTCTTTTTGGACTAGAAATAAACGAGGAGGAAAAAAAATAATAAATTATCAACAGTCAGAACAATAGAATGCCCAACAAAAGTCAAGTAGGGTAATTTAAGGTAGTGAGCCAACTCGTCTATCTTGCGGTTTTAATATCGAACGAAGGCTGTAATATTTATGCAATCAGAAGAACAGAAGAAGAGGCAAACTGACAAGAAATACAATGCAAAATTTGCAGAAGATCTGGAGGAATAGGGATACCACTAAACACAAAGAAACATATTAAAAACCTTATTTATTTCCAGTATTGCTATATCCCGCTGAAACATGAACCAAACAAGACCTCAAGCGCATTGATTCTTTTGAACTTTGGTGCTGGAGACGGGTCCTTCACATTCCGTGAACTGCTAGACGAACAAACGCATCCGCTATTCAAAAAATTAATGAACCCATAAGGCTCTCTCAAATTATGCATGAACGAATACTAAGATTATTTGACCACATTGAACGCAGGGATGGCAATAACCTGGGAAAACTGGTAGTACAGGGACGAATGGAGTGTTCTAAATCGCCCGGCAGCCCTCCCAAAGGATGGACAGACCAAATTAAAGACCTGACTGGTACATCTCTCCAATGTGCAACCAAGAAAGTCGGAAATAGGGAACGCTGGCGAGAAGTAGTCCGGATAATATGCGAACAGAATGAGTTTCGATAGGTCACGATGCTTCTGTAAAGAAGAAACAAATAGGAAGAACAGAAGAGAGATATCTTATAATATATTGGTGATTTTAATTATTGGGTATTTACTAAATTGCAATCTGAGTATATCGTAAAACTCTAAAATAAAATAAAATAAAGCCGAGATTTTGATTATGTATTCAAAAATTGCTTTAATGTCCGCTTGTAGTTTTCTAATAAGAGTGTCAGAACTTTCAAACGTAATAACGGTAATACTGTTTGAAATGTAAATGTCATTCATACCTGTGTTCAATACATTGTGTCAATTCACCATAAAAAAATTAAAAGGCGACCTCCACTTTGGGGAAAAAATAATCTTTTCCGATGAAACGCACTTCTGGTTTAATGGGTTTTTGATCAACAACATAATTATAGGATTTGGGTCGATGAAAATCATAAAGTTGATTCAGGCGTTGTCTCTTCATCCACGCTGTTTGGTACAGTTTTTTGTTGAAGGAGTGATAACACCTTATTTTTTTGAAAACGATGATGTAAATCGTGTTACTATTAATGGTGTACGCTATAGGAACATGCTAGCAGAATATCTTTGGCCTGAACTGATAAATCTGGATATAAGCAATATTTTCTTTCAATATGACGGTGCGGTACAACTTGTGACATATATCGCTAGACAATCGATTTATTGCAAAAAAAGTTTCCTGAACGCATTCTTTCGCGAACATTAACATTAATCCTAAACTTGAAGAGATTTACCACTAAACACCAAAACACTTTTTTAGGTTATGCACGTTATATATGGTTAGCACGTTATATATGGTTATATATATGGTTAGCACGTTTCCCTAACCATGTTATGAAAATTAAATCATCTCCTGATGATGCTAACATGGGTAGCGAAACGTGCGTCGAGCAATTCAAAAAAGTGTATTGGTGTTTAGTGGTAAATCTCTTCAAGTTTAGTGTTTCACACCAAAGGTTCCAATAGAAGAATTGATTAAGTATTAATGTCAACTGACCACCAAGATCAGGTTATTTCACGCCTTTGGAATATTTTTTATCGGATTATGTTAAATCTCTAAAGCTGAGTCCACAGTGAATTTATTGTGCGGCGAAAATATTTACAACGCAAAATTACCACACACAGTCTATAAATATATGTGTGTGGCTCCGTCTGTGTGTGTGTACAGTGAGATGTCGGTAGGTTATGTTTGACTGGGTTATTCCAACAAGCGGCAAAAATACATTTATTTATATTTTTCAGTGTTTATACTGAATTTTTTCAAGAGTTTTTTCTTGCTATATTTTTCCGTTTTCTTGATTAAATTGTTCATTATTATAAATGCAGCACACTTCTTCAACATAATAATATGCTGGGATATACTTTGACAACAATCAGTTACTCAATAATTAATTACTAAATAATAAATTTCAATATGGCCACGTCACGAAGGTATCTTTGAAACCAAAACATTAATTTCACTTCAACAACTCGTCTACACACAAATTCCGCAAAAAAGCCGCAAGTTCCTTTGACGTTCGCGAGAAAACCGACAACAGATGGTTCCTGTGCATGCTATGCGGCGAAAATATTTATGTGTAACCTTGTGTATCAGAGCCTCTACATGGCCACGCACGCACACCATAAAGCACATACAACATTACAACATATACAGAACGCGCAACCAAATTTTTGTTGATGTGGACCTAGCTTAAGAAATAAACCCCGAAAAACAAACATTTGAATGTTCGTTTTGGTGGCTTGAGCCATCATTGAAAATTTACCACGCAATATGTTTGAACAAGTAATCAAAAATTACGTATACAGAATGTATTCCACCAGACGAAGCCAAGAGGGACATTTGAATAACATTATTTTTGAAATTTTTTCTTTCAATTGTTCAATTGATCTTTCAATTGTTCAATTTGTTCTTCAAGATAAAATAAAAATTGCCGAATTATCTCTTGTAGTTATCATTGTACCTCATTTTAAAGTTCTGACACTCGTCAAACTGAAGATCTAGTACAGCTTCAGTTTAGTAACTAAGTGGTATGAATGATATATGAGAAGTCACCACGGTAAACACTTAAAATAATTAAGGATCGAACAAAGAACACCAACTAATTTTCTGTCTAATCGAATGTACTGTACAATCGATATTATAAATGCAAGTTTCAAGGGTGAGCGACTTAAAGTGGATTGGTGGGTGTCGGAAAGGTGGGATTTGGTGGGATTAGTGGGTGTCGGAAGGTTGCACACATCTCGACAGACCGTGTCCACTACATTTTACAAGATGTTTTGACGATGTTCTCGACGCGCGTTTTGCTAACCATATTAGCATCATCAGGAGATAATTCAAACTACTCAGATTATTGTATATAACAAATCTGAAACGATTGAAGTATCTCCTGATGAGACTAACATGGTTAACGAAATGTGCATAGAAAAGTATAAAAA
The DNA here is from genome assembly GCA_031761425.1 of Cosmopolites sordidus. Taxonomy (NCBI): domain Eukaryota; kingdom Metazoa; phylum Arthropoda; class Insecta; order Coleoptera; family Curculionidae; genus Cosmopolites; species Cosmopolites sordidus. Next base: position 38,091 of record JARFXV010001926.1, read on the forward strand.
AACTGATTTGGTGCTTAGTGGTAAATCTCTTCGAGTTTAATGTTTTACACCGAAGGTTCCAATAGAAAAATTTAGTAGATGAAATGTGGATTTAAAATTACATGTCATAGATGGGTCCAAACTGTCCAAACAGTGTGTAAGGACACAGAACGGTGGGTGATAAAAAAACAAAAAAAGTTCAATCTGCAGGAAGTCTATCGCCAAATGGTAACATTTTTATACGTATGTTAATAAGGTTTAATTACCCTTCACTATCTAATAACCTAATAAAAAAATGAAGAATTATTAGGAGTATATGATTTGGTATGGATTCACGTAGCTTTCTATCTTCCTTCACATAAAATGCTAACATTTTCCACTTAAATTTTTTCACATTTTGTGTTTATGATAGTAGTGCAATTACTTGTTTGGAAATATTTTTGGACAATATTGGAATATTCTGCAATATTGCCAGAAGTTAGTTAAAATATTAGGAAAGGGAAAATAACAGGAAATGCTTAAACACAAAGAAAAATGACAAGGAATAATAATTATTACTATAAACATCTAATAAGAGTTGAGATCATATTGACATAAATTAAACTGATGTGACTAAACTAAATGCTTAAAAAATTCGACTCTGTTATTCAAATGGATTAACTTTTGTTTAATATTTCACAAAACAAATATCTAATAATAGTCATTGTTCATATAGTTTGAAAACAGTGTGACAGATATGGAATACATAATTAAAATCGCTTTGAAAATTTTGGGAGATAAAAAACAAAGTGAGTTTATGTTTTTATGGTTGCCTGTGTAAAATAAAATGCTTGTATTAATTTCGGTATTTTCGAATGAAAGATTAACGTGTGCGTTTACATGATTTAATGAATTCTACAAGGACCATAATTTGTCACAAGACAATGAATTTATGAAAATGTGGTGCATGTCTATAAAATAACAGGCGATAACTTGAGCCCCTGCCAAATGGTAGACTGTCCTAGGTTTGTGATTGAAAGTAATGCGTTTAACCCTTGATAAGAATACAAGGGTTGTAAAAAAAATATTTTTCTTATTTTAGGTTCCATACCAACCAACAGAACAGCAAAAAATTGAATGTGTAAATATTAGTCATGACATTTTACTGTGTAATGAGTTCTAAAATTATAACATTATTATTATATTATAGCAATTATAGTAATATCAGCAACATTTCTTTATTAGGATTCATAGACTTGAACAACATCACATTATCTAACCACGTACGTAGTTGAAGATTTTTACTACATCTTGTAGTATGATAATTAGCATCCTTCAATCTTCAATTAGCATCGTCAATTGAAATTCAACTCAAGCACAAGTAAATATAAAAATGAAAGTACTTTCACTGCATATAAATATATCAATTATCAGAAGCACATAATACAGTGCGGCAAAAAATATGATACCTATTTTTGAAAAATCATAACTTTTTAGTTCTTTTTAAGTAGTTTTTAATTTTTTCTTTTTCATTTTACAGATAACAGTCAGAGAATTCAAGTACAGAGAAGTACACAATTGTTCAGCAGAAGAATAGAACCAGAACCAGAATAGTCACTTTGTTTTTTGAAAATAATCGGTCAATAATCCAACGCAACATGGATATGAAAGATTTTACAATACGCGAGGCACTGACTAGGCGCGCAATAACCAAAACGGTTCGGCGTTTTGAAAAAAGGGGAACTGTTGGAGATGTTGGAGAGACAGAAGACGGAAACACCTCGTAGTGATCGTTCAATTGCAGTTCAATTTCATACAGTGAATTCTAAGGACAGATTTGAAACTCTTTTCCTACAAGATTCAGTTGGTCCAAGCCATATGTCGAATATGGGCCTTAGTACGGTTTTGTTCGATTCATCAGTCTTATCAGTTTCAGTTTATCCAGTGATTGGTTTAGGAGTATAATTTAAACTTACTATTTTGCTAGAGAAAATTGTTTAACTATTTCTATAACCATAGCTGAATTGCGGTATATATTTAGACCTTTCTCAACCTACATATTCAACAAATACAGCTCAAAAACGTATAATTTCAACGAAACGTGGCAATCTGCCATTCAGCCTGAGACAAAATGAGAATATTGAGACATACGGCTTCATGAGTCGTATCTTAATTTGACGATCGACAAGATTATCTAATTTGATAACTTCGGACTTCTTTTTGCGATGTTGTCTCAAAAATATCATTTATGCTAATCAATTAAAGATGTTTGACACGAGAACTCATACAAGATATAGAAAAAAATGTATTTTAAAAATATGTATTATTGTTCTATTAATCCCTACAAATAATGTATTTTTATATAAAAATAAAAAGTATTATTATATAGTGTTTTAACGAAATTATATTAAATCAAATCAGACAGTTACTCTCTTTGTAAAGTCTCAAACTAAATTCTAAATATCATTATTTCGATGAACTAAAATAAGTGATATCGTCAGTCCTTGAATTGCTGTAAAAAGCAATTTAAAGATGCCTTAAAGGCTAATGTCAAAAATTCTGTAAGTCTGTAAGAATCCTTTTCTTACACCATAGGAACTAAAGTAATGAAATGTATGTTTGTAATCAAAATGACTGCTAAATACCAATGGTAAAATAGGATACATAAAAATGAAAAAGTCACGTTGTTAAATTGGTAGCAACAATCAATTATTATGTAATAATGATATTATTTGCTTAAATTAGGCACAACGAATACATAAATAATCGTAATGTACCACAATCACTATACCAATTACTATCACCATATCAACTAGACTTACCATTATAATTACAAATACAATATACGATTACAATCGTAAGGTATCATTAGTAATATAATTTATATGGTTTGCAAAATAAGTTCGTTCGGTTCTTTAAAGTGTAATACTAAATTGCAATTATTGAGTATTGTTACCTACGACCTTTTGCCAGCTTTTGACCTCCTTCCAACTACTTCCTACTTGTATGTGATTATTACACATTATATTGTTATAAACTATTCAATCTTCATACAGTATAATGATCTGCTTCACAATTGGGATGATTCTTGATATTTTCGCAACACAGGTCAGATGAACATGTAGCCAAATCAAATCATCAAGGCATTGAGTTGAGAACTATATATTTGCAGGTATAAATGGCAATCTACAAACTATTCTGTTTGGGAGATACTAAATTCGATATCAATGTTCCGCACTAATTACGATGGGTTTTTATCGACGATATCTTTGAGAACATTTGAATCAATATCGATTCGATGACTGACATTTCGAAACGCTAATTTCAAAACGGAATCTATCTAACCAATTTTAACATACGCATTCTGGTGCAAACTAACTCAAATATGCTTTTATCTAAAAAGAAAGAGGTAGAAATAATTTTTGTGAAATCAAATTTCTACCAACTATGTATGTGATGTGTAAATAACGTAATGATACTGGTAAATAAACTAATGGTGGCGCAGCGTTCGATTGGAGTGTATCAAATTTCTCTAGTGCGTTCAGGAAATGAATAACGACAAATTTTGAACAACAGTGCGCTATCGAATTTTGTTGCAGACTTCGTTGCAGACCCCAAGTCAAGACATTTCCGTCTTGTGCTTTTGATTCTGCGAACAGTTTTTCGGAACCATTTTCGTGTAGATTGTCATTTCCAATTCATTGCTCAAAATCTTATGACCGGTTGTATGAGTTAACACTTCCCCGATCATTATGACAGTCGATCAGATCGCACAAAATCCCAAATTCTGTGAACATTCTCATCACTTCGTACAGTTGAAGACCTTTCGCAGCGAGGTTCATCTTCAATCGGGTCTCGGCCTTCTGAGAATGCCTTAAATCCCTTTAAAATATGGGCCCTTGACAAAACACTGTTTCCATAGGCCTGTTGTTTCAATCAAAAGAAATCGAATTTCGGGATTAACTTCAAATATTGGATTAAAACTACCATACCACAAGTAATAAAATGAATTAGTTTATTAGATTGTATTATATAAAGTAATAACTCCAACTAATTACTAATAACGACTCGGCTTTTAATCTCCGATAGAATAATACGTAATAACTATCTTACTTATAACAACTGCTCGGTTTATAATCTCCAATGGAAATCTTCAGTGGATTTTAGGACTGCATTGGAGCCATTTGTATAATCTGGAACAACCCTAACCCCACATTACATGCAATAAATGGCACAGATGGACTATAGGATCAGATAATGACAACTGACAACTATAAGTTTATGCTGAAGAATCCCAAAACTACCGGAGATAATTGTGGAGGGTGTAGTGAAACATCTGAAGAATACAACATATCACTTCTAGATGTGTATACGTAGCAAATACTAATAATTTGAACAGGCATAACTTAAAATAAACTAGCCAACAAATACATATCGCAACCGATTCTACAGAATGACTCTTGTCAACGGTGACCAACCTATTACCATGGATAGATGAGTAACGAATAATCGACCACATATAGTATTTATGGATAAAACTTATAACAGCATATATTTGTTAAGCAATGAGATCCCTAATGACAATGTAGTTGATAATTAACGCGAAAAAATTGCCAAATATTCTGAGCTAACAATCGACATGCAGTAAACGTGGAAAGCCAATAAGGTGGAGATAGCGCCAATCATAAATTAGCCGCCGTTGTTATACCTACGAAGTTGAGAGAAAATTTTGAAAATCTAGGACTGCACAAAAACCTTCGTATCAAATAGCAAGTACTAAGGCAGTCGTCTTTAGTACTTGCTGTTCGCCACGAACATTTCTACAGACTAATAATGCTTAAATCTAATATTAACAAATTATTACATTCTTTAAACCAATCTGCCTTATAATTTTAATGATTTGTATATAGGATGGGTGAGTATGCAACATAAGTTGAGAAGAATAATGCTAATCTTAATAATAGTGAACACTTATTGAATCCGCAATACTAAATCATCCTCAGAATAACCATCCTAAGTACCTAAACAAAATGTAACAATTAATACATACACATACATATTATACATATTATACATATTATACATATTATACCTATTATACATATTATCCATATTTTACATATATATATACATATATATATATATATATATATATATATATATATATATATATATATATATATATATATATATATATATAATACTATACTATATATATATATATATATATATATATATATATATATATATATATATATATATATATATATATATATATATATATATATATATTACTGTTACATTTTCTTGGACTGCGTCCAATGAGACAGCAGTAGCTGAGTGTCATCACACACCCAACCGTTGGGTTCCACAACCTCATGTGGAACACACAACAACCTGCGTCTCTGCCTAAATGAACACTTTTGTTGGTTGCTTGACCGGGATGGAGCCCCACCTATCGCTTCAACTGGATGACATACGTTTCGTCTCTCGAGGTTCAAACTCTTCAGCGCGCCGACATATACCATACCATCAAAAATAGGGAGACCCTATCGACAGCCAACAACCCATGTTTTCGCTGACCTTCCGTCGGATGGCGCATATATGTACTGTTAGATTTTCTTGGACTGCGTCCAATGAGACAGCAGTATCTGAGTGTCATCACACACCCAACCGTTGGGTTCCACAATCTCATGTGAAACACACAACAACCTGCGTCTCCGCCTAAATAAACACTTCTGTTGGTTGCTTGACTGGAAAGGAGCCCCACCTATCGCTTCAACAGGATGACATATGTTTCGTCTCTCGAGGTTCAAACTCTTCAGGGCGCCGACATATACCATACCATCAAGAATAGGGAGACCCTATCCACAGCCAACAATCCATGGTTTCGTTGACCTCCCGTCGGATGGCGCATATATGTACTGTTATATTTTCTTGGACTGCGTCCAATGAGACAGCAGTAGCTGAGTGTCATCACACACCCAACCGTTGGGTTCCACAATCTCATGAGGAACACACAACAACCTGCGTTTCCGCCTAAATGAACACGTTTGTTGGTTGCTTGACCAGGAAGGATCCCCACCTATCCCTTCAACTGGATGACATATATACATGATGACATATGTTCATATATATATATATATATATATATATATATATATATATATATATATATATATATATATATATATATATATATATATATATATATATATATATATGAGATGAGAATTTTAGTTCATCTGTGTGAACTAGTTTGTTGGTTGCTTGACCAGGAAGGATCCCCACCTATCCCTTCAACTGGATGACATATATACATGATGACATATGTTCATATATATATATATATATATATATATATATATATATATATATATATATATATATATATATATATATATATATATATATATATATATATATATGAGATGAGAATTTTAGTTCATCTGTGTGAACTAGTTCACCCCATCTAGTTCACGATCAAGATAATAATGTGTTCAAGAGTTCACGCATAATAAATGTGTATCTTCTGCCGCAAACTAAACTGAACTTACTTGCGATCGAGGCCGAATTAACTAAAACACAATATAATGAAAAGATAATAGATTTTAAACAGCCATAAAATATAAAATATATGTTACTTTGAACTTCTAGGTGAATTAAAAAATAAATACATACATACTAAGTACCTAGAGTTAATATAGTCTGTTCTTTTTAAACAGAATTTTTGGATAATTGTATAATTGTTTGTAGTCACACAGTATTATATGCAATCGAATACTTGAATACTAATGGTACACATAATCAGGTCAAATGCAAATACCGCGTGTCCACAAACGATTAAATAGTGCAATTCTTCATAAATTCAATTGAAAAATAAAACAGATTTTAGAATCTTCTAAAATAAATTAAAAATTACTGTTTAAAAATAATATCTGTATTCATTTTTTTTATTTAAATTGTGTTCTTTCTTGCATAATTTGCCCTACTTTCGAAAAAATTCTTTCGCAAGGCACTGACATTGCAAGGATACAAAGACCACTCTTCATGTACTTACAGAGTGTCGGGTATACATAAAGGCGCTCATACCACCATTGTAGAGGATCTTCAGATCGATTAAGAAGGGGTTCACCTAAATACCGATCCAATTCAACTATATAAGTGGCTCTGGGATTTTTCTCCTGACGTACTAATTTGTTAAGCGTTTCATCAAACGTTTTCCACATTGATTCGGATTGTTTTTGGTCTGATGGTGACAGATGTTCTTCTGTCGACTCTTCTGATGTTGATTTATTATTACTAAACAAAAAAACAAGTTTTCTTCGCAATGCACGAACTGTATTATAATAATTTCTTTCATCTTTAAATGCATATTTTTTGAATCTCGGATCTAAAATTGCTGACTCCGCTAATATATCGTCATCTACATCTCTAAATCTTCTGAAAAAATGTTCTCGGAAGACGTGTAATATTACCATAAGTTCAGGACAATATGGTCTTGAATATAGTTATATAATAACTTTGAAAATGCTGATACATGGCATATACGAAAACTGGAACTTTGGAAATAGTAATGCTCTTCCTGAACTAATTTCTTCTGTTATTTCAAGCAGCCCATTCTGCCGCTATTGCTGTGTTAATCTCAGGGTTTTCAAAGGCTAATGTGGAAATAAGGGAGTCTTTAATAGTAACTGCTCTCTCTAGCATATCTAACGTCGAATTCCATCGCGTTATCATATCTTGTTGGTAGTGGCTAACTTCTTTCATTGTTCATATACATAGTTGTCCTAACAAAATTTGTTGTCGAGGTAAACGCTCAAAAATGTTGTACAAAATGTTTGCTGTATTAATCTACCATTAAGTTTAAGTAAGTGTCTTCATTTTATAAGTTCAAAAAATCTTTTTCATAAAATGTCTTATGAACTCACTTTTTCCGTGCAAGCAATAAGCTTACAATTTGACAACGTGCACGGCATGTGCATATTAATTCAGTAATCGAGCTTCAGATTTAATTATAACTTAAGGTAGTTTTGTCTCTTAACTTACTGACTTACTTACTGTCTCTTAACTGACTAGTCAAATCTGCGCAGAATATCTGAAGGTTGAAACTGTCTGAGTATGCATATATGATCACCGTAACACTAGTTGCTTAGTTAATACATTAGGGTGTACTGTCAATCTTTTACTATATTTTTCACGATATTATTTAACTGGCTTTTTCTTCGATAGCACTGGGATATTTCTATACATCGTAAAATTAGACACATATCATGGAGCATTTACGATTATACGCATCACTTTATTTTGAAGTTTCTAGAGCATTTCGAGGTCAGAGTCTGCTGCTGACACCCACAGTTGAATACCACATGTCCAAACTGACTTAAATATAACTGTATAGTAATATATTATTAGCCAGAGCTATTTAGATTTCCGTCCAATAAGCCAATACATGTGTTTTAATTTCAATCCAAGCTTTTAGGTTTTGTGAATGTGTAATATGTTTGCGCAAAGTTAACCTTCGATCCAAATGTCTATCGAAATATTTTGAGTCTTCAGCTAATGATAATTGGCAATTATTAAGTGACGTGTACGGATTTTGCTTCATTGGCCTTTACTCCCCATTTTTTAAACCGATCCGTTCTTCAATTTTATTTAAATCATTTTGCAGATTTCTTGACGCCGCTATTGAATTTGTGTGGATAATTATTTTCATTTGATGCGAAAAGGTAATAATTTTAATTTTAGAAACTTTGATGTTAAATAAAAAAACCTTACCGAGTTTTCCACTCACACCAAAACTCATTGAACTTACTCGCCAAGCGTTTTGCTAACCAAGTTTACAAAACGATGATGATGCTTCATCAGGAAATTATAAAAACTGGGTTGGATATTATTAAAACGGAGATGATTAGTGTTTTAATCATCTGCGGATGATGTTAATCTGGTTAGTCAAATGCACATTGGGTAATTTCAATGCGTTTTGGTGAGTAGAAAACTGATAATTTTTTTTTGCGAAAATGTGATAATATATATTTTGAAGACCTCCGCAACTTTACAGTTTTTCATCTACAGAATGTATACTTAAAGAAAGGATAAATATACACTTTTCCCATTTCCAATATACTGGCCAGGTTGATATGATGATAATAATAAATACCAGAAGGTATTATACAAAAATATATGAATGCAGGTATCATCTTAAAATGTCGAATTTAAAAAAGGAGCTACAATAGCATTCTCCTGGGTGATCAATATCGTTAAAAATGTTAGCAAATTTATTAAATTACGTAATTTCTATTTTTGACTGGAACTTTTTAAGTCATACTCGTATAATTCCCGTTTCTTTCCCGAATGCTGCCAATTTTGTTCACTGTGTAGGCCGACCGCCATACAACAAAGCCACCCCCTGGGGGAGGAGGGGTCGTACCGAGTCTGGATGCGACCCGCACCCTGGGGCCGCGATTCCGATATTTCCGAGCAAGTCGACCAGCCGTGACGTGGGAACAAGTGAAAAATTCGTGTGCGTGCCGACGGGTACGGCCGTTAATTATACTGCGATGGCGATCATTTGCCAACGTAATGCCGATATTTTTAGCGGACGGCCGATATTGAAACGGGCCCTTAAGGCCACTCGGGGAAAAGTTGGTCGCAAGATAAAAATTCGCCCAAGAATAGCGCAAAAGGTAGGTGATATATTTCTCTCCTAGAGGCTAATGTGATATGCTACAGTTTTTTTCTTTTTATTTTTTAAGCTTAATACTCCTAATTCCAACGTTACACTAATAGTACTACTAATGGTATTAATACATTTTTGGAACGTTTCCAAAATTGCTATATATATATTTTTAATGAAACCTTACACACATTTGTTAGTGTTACTTACTAATTTTTTATCTCATTAAAATTCATAATATACGAGATGTGTCTATTCCTAGACCTCGGACCTTCATATCGCCACACAATTTGTCATTGCGTTTTATTGAATGCCGTCATTTCCCACTGGTGACTAGCATTGAAGCTCTCTAATGTTTCATGAATATATATATATATATATATATATATATATATATATATATATATATATATATATATATATATATATATATATATATATTCATGAAACATTAGATATATATATATATATATATATATATATATATATATATATATATATATATATATATATATATATATATATATATATATATATATATATATATATATATATATATATATATATATATATATAAAATCTCCTTTCAAAAACCCGCATTTTTCTACTTAAAAATAGATGTTCAAAATTTGATGAACACCAAATACGGCAAGATAAATAGGGTCACTCACTTCAAATACCTGGGCGAGATCCTCGTACCCACAGAAGAAAAGAAGATAGCACAGAAGACTCATCACAGAAGACACATCTACAATAAAAAATGCATATCCACACACGCAAAAATAGTACAACAGAGTAATCAAACCAGAGGTACTATACGCAAGTACTATACTACAAAAAGCGGCATAGACGACATACTAAAAGAAAAATGCAAAATTATGAGGAAAATTATCGGCCCAAAATTAACTGAGGAAGGATACAGACTACATTCCAGAAAGACCACAGAGAAAAACGCAAAAACGTAGCGGCGGACATAAGAAAAAGAATATTGAAATTATATGGACATATCAATAGATTCCCACCGACAAGACTCACCAACAGAATTCTTACACACATACAAGGAGTCAAGAGTACCATGGATTGCACAAGTCAGAATTGACCTGGGAAAGGTACAAATGGACCCGACAGAGATTGATGATAGAAGAACGTACAGAAACAAAATACATATGTGGAACGTTGAATCAGAGAGCGAAGTTTCGGGGAGATCTGGGACAAGGTGGACGGAGGAGAGAAAGAGAATCCACGGAGAAAGGATGAGAGCGGTATGGAAGATCAGAAGGAATACTCGAAAATGAGTCAGAATGCTTTGCGTGATCCAACCGGGTCTATTCGCACCTAATAATAATAATAATATATATATATTATATATATATATATATATATATATATATATATATATATATATATATATATATATATATATATATATATTTCAATTGAAGGGGACATTGTCCGGAAGGTGGAACTACGCGTTAAATATGGCTGGCAGGCATTCGGCAGGCTCAACATGGTGTTTAATAACAAACTACCACTCACTTTACCTAAAAAGAAAAGTCTTTGATCAGTGTGTCCTCCGGTTATGACATGCGGAAGTGAAATCTAGACACTCACATCGCAATCAGTTCAAAAACTTCGGGTAGCACAAATGGGAATGGGAAGATATATACTGAGCATTTCTAGACAGGATAGAAAGACCTGCACATGGATCAGAGTACAAACGAAAGTGAGTGACTGACCATTGGAAGAATAATGGAATTGGAAGTGGGCAGTCTTCCTTTAACTAACATTTAGGTTAGGTTATTACTTCTCAAATTTACACTAAATCATTGGTAGGATTTTTCGAAGTGGCAGTAAACTCATACTTTTACCATTTTTTTTACATTGACGCAATACATCAGTAATCTGAAGGCATTAAAAAACTAGCTGAAAACATTTATACTGCTGCATATACAACTAAGCCTTGTATAACAATAGCTTCTAATATTTAATAAATGATTTCCTAATCAGACGGATGTGCCTTTACACTGAATATATATTTTTCCAATTCTTCTATTGGAACCTTTGGTATGTAACACTAAACTCGATGAGATTTCGCACTAAACACCAAAGCACTTATTTAAATTTCCCGACACGCGTGTCATCAGGAGATGGTGCTAACTCTAAGATTGAATTATTTAGTGATAAATCTCATTGAGTTTATATGTTTATGCTTAGAAGTATCATACATTTTTTCTGCTAATAACTACTTTCAACGGTAAAACTACCATACTGTATGAATAAATGCATTGTGTTTATATATTTATTAGAGAATATTTCTCAAATATAATTTAAAACATCTCATTCATTGAACGAGGCCAGGAAAATCTTGCATTTAAAATAGTTTCTACATTTTAGCGACAGAAAGAGAAATATATAAACCGCAACAAATCCTATATATACGTACGAATCTGAAACAAAAGCCTCACAAAATAGTGCAATATACAGAAAACTTTCCTGTATTTAATTTTGCTTCGAACGTACATAGAATTTGAACAAAGCCGAAATTTCGTTTTGTTTAAACTAAACAAACCCATTTTCCAGTTAAATTGTTCATTGTAATTTTAGTTACCGCAGGGAAAACTCTGTGGGTGCTCAATGTATAACCCGAGGGAATTGTGCAGGACCGACGTTAGAGTTCATAGAAAAATGGCATTTTCAAAGCCAAGCTAACTCTAGATTTGTGCTCCGCTTTAAACAGTGTCCCATACAATCCAATAATTAACATGAATTTAAGAGATATAGTAATAATCTACTTTAAAAGCTAGGTTATCGTTGTCAGTGAAACATCAGTAAAAACTGTACGCATTTTTCATCCTCTATTTACCACGAAAGTTTAAATAAATAGTCCACTTTTAGAGCAAAAAACCGAAAGTTACAAAATTCCCAAGAGTCTCAAATACCGAAAGAGATTTCTTGGACATACTAGTTATCCACTCGAATAACTATTGAAGATCATTTTCAAAGAACGTTCATGTGTTCGTAGATCTTTGAACAACCAAGATGTGTTGACAGTCCGAACGGCGAGATTACCGCCTCTCCTATAGATATATAATCGCTAATCTATCATCAATGTCCGTAATATTGTATCATAATGCTCTTCCTAAAACGCACTAAAAGTTTAGTTTTTGATATTCTATTCTTGGCACTTTTTCGTGACAAAGTTCTATTTGGGGTAATGATAATATTAGTATTGGGAGTCTATAAAAGATAATATATATAATATATTATATATAATATATTATATATACTATATTATATATAATATATTATATATAATAATATATATAAAACAATAAGTTATTTGTCAATAAAATAACATTTTTTACTATATTAAATTAAATTATTTTAACAAGAGTTGCAAAAAATTAAACTGCGCATAATTTCTCATTTTTCAAACTAGTTGAAGTTTGTATTTGACTAAAGCAGGACAATCAACAACTGAATGGAATCTCAGAAAACACTGCTTTTGGAATCTTATCAAAAATGTGTCTAGTTCGGAGGTACATTCATAAATTGGCGGCTATATCAATAATAAGCAAGACTGGGGTTGTTTAGAACTCGATCACTCACGGCAAATTTTAAAAGAACTAATGCACCCAGAACGAATCGCTGTTTGGGATGCAAATTTTGAAGAAGAAGAGTAAGGCATTTTTTTCTAGTCTTTTTTTTTCAATGACAATAGAAAAACAATTTTATTGAGGTGCGCCTCAGTTTCTGGTCGTGTAGTTTCGTGAAATAAAGATTTAAATTGACCACTAAAATTGTACGATTTGACATATTCAGTATTTTTTGTCTTATACCGCCGTAACGAAAAAGTCCATTATAAATAACCGAATGACGATTCATAAGATTAAATTTAACTTAGCTCAATTAAGAATTAACTCAACAGCTTAGTTAAAATTAACTAGCTGAATATAGCAGAAGATCGATCCGCAATAATGTGGAAAATTTATTGAAAATATTGAAGAGTTGCCTCCTGTAAAGATAGAAATGAGACGGCAATTTAGAATGACAGGCAATTTTTGTGTGTGTGTTTCCATCTAGGTTTAACTCAATTATCTTTTTATTCAAAAAACAAATCCTGCAGCTCTTGTTGAAACAATCTTCATATATTGATCCTCGTATGTATTTCAATATTCTGTAAATTATTTTGTTAACTTTCCAGAAAGTAAACATGCAATATATGTTTTGAAGCACCATAATAATACTGGTTTGGTTGATAACAGCTTTATATATCATTTTGTTCTATATGTACGCCGAATCTGCAAAACGATTAATTACTTTTGATCTGCAATGTAGAAAATCATATAATTGTACTATTAACGGGTTTTAAATTACTTAAATATATATTTACATACAGTGACTCGTTCTCAAACACAAACTAAATATCTCGTTCGTATAATTGAACATAATAATGAAAATGCGTCATTTAAATTAGTTTGGAAATTGCAACGACACGAGATATTAAAAAGAGAGATAAAATTAAAAAATGCATTAAATCATACATACAAACAAACCTACAACAAAACAGCGTAACAAATAGAAAACTTTCCTGTTTCATTTTGCTCTGAACATATAGAATTTGAACAAAGCCGAAATTTGGTTTTGTTTAAACTAAACGGTCCAATTTTTCCACTTAAAGTGTTCATTCCAATTTTAGTCGCCCCAGGGAAAACGGTTGGTGTGCTACGCCTAACCCGGCGGAATCGTACAGAACCGTACTCGGAAAATGTACATAAAAAAACAATAAAATACTGAAACAATTTTTCTGATAATGACTTAAGAAAAGTTATATTAGTCGTTACAGTCATTATTAATGAAAACTGAGATCAATTTGAAATAATCCACAGCTCAAAAATGGTGACGTAAATGTGAATTATTAAACCCAAAAAGTATACTAAACAACCAAATCACTTAAAATTTCACGACGCGTGTTAAACGCGTGGTAAATCTCTTTGAGTTTAGTGTTTCACATCAAAGGTTCCAATGGGAGAATTTGTACATGATGATGATTGCACTCGTTTGACCGCTTTCCGGTGGAAAGCTGCAGGTTCGATTTCTATTCAGAATGTAAATATATGTTTAATTGGGGCAATGATGATATTTTTATTGGGAGTATTCCCGAGATTATCCGAGAGTGCTCAATGTACAATTCGACAAGGAATAGTTCTTTAGACACATCAAGTCATATGCCTGATATCTTACATGAGGCCTTAGGAAAGGTCTTCAATGCTTATCAATAGGCAAATATCTCAAACAACCATTGTTAAGTACAAATGATGAGTTAATTAATACTATGTAGGAATTTTTGAAATGGGCCAATACTTATGTTGGAATCCACATCAAATGGTAAATCACCAAACTAATCTTCTGATTTAAAAATTTGCCTAGAATTTCTTTGCAAATTCAAATCCAATAACAAGACATATATTTTTTTAAAAACAATTTAATAAAAATAGATATGGAACGTTCATCATTACAAAATAAATATAAAAACCAGGTGGACAAAATTTGTATGTACAGCTAAACAAAAAACTAGCACGGTTTTAAGGTATTTTATTATATTAAATATTAATCTATAACAAAAATTATATATCTATGTTCAATAGTTACATTAAAAACAAAATTTTACAACTACTTACAATCGTATTTAACATATTTTTTTGCTTTAAAATATTTTCTTATAAAGAAAACCACATTTCAAATAGAAAACTCTACAATTTATATACATTCATCATCGTGGTAAATTAGAAAAGGAAATTCATATTTCATATAATCTTATGTACATATTAATAACAGAATGGAAAAAAATATTATTGCTTATCACAAAAATTAAATAATTCTATGAAGAGATCGACATCATCAGTTATTTTAAAGGGAATTACCTGCTTGCTGGTTAAGATCAATTTTTTTTTGGAATTTGAAAAAACTACACTTTGTCGATTGCAAAACAGTTTGTATAAAATGTTTTTCCAATTTTCTCCATTTATCTATTAAGAAATATTACCAGCAACAAGGGACTTTGATGTAAATGTACAGTACAGATGAAGTCAAACATACAATTCTTGGATAGGATTTTATTTGTTACTGAGAATTATAATCCAGTGTAGGATACAGAAAATACTATTACTTTCTTACTGATAATCCTACAACAATTAACATCACAACAAAGAATTTAGGACGGGAATTAATTAATTCAACATTAATTTTACTAAAAACTGTTCAGGTACATCTAAAAAATGAGTGATGAAAATGAAACATTCTAAGCATTCATTAATTAATCAGCAAGCAAATAATGAAAATTGACTGATTATTTATTATTTAAACCACAAGAAAAGAAAAGTAAAAAAAACTAACCCAAAGCAAATTATTAATACCTTGATGCCTCGGTATTGGTACGACTCGAATGTCCACCAAAGAAATTGCAATTTTTTTTAACCATTCTGCGCCTAGCATCGTTTTATAAAAATTACAAATATTTTGCGAAATTAATTTAAATAAAAAATAAAACAAGTCAACAAAAATAAAACCAAAAAAGTCCGATATTTCTTAACAGGCATTTTGGTATAATTGCTCTAGAAAATTATAAATTTAAATTCGTGCTGTTTTGATACAAAACACTATTCATTTATTATTTAGAATTTTTCACCTTTTGTGTCAGAAAAATATTACAGTGTAAGCTGGTTATCGAACATGATTGATTTGAGAGTATATTTATTCCATAAACAAGACAGGATTTTTTACAAAAATAAATAAGCAAATTTTATACATACTCGTTGTTTATGCAACTGTTTTTCAATACCAATATTAATCCAAACCAATCAGATTCTTGTATTTATCCGATTTTACAGGATATTTTGCTATCCAAGAGACCAAACATGATTTCAACAATCCAGTAAGTAATGTAATGCTTCATCATTAAAAAAATAGAGATGTTTTCTTAAAAGCAGCTTGAGGGATGATAAAATCAAATAAACACTATATTTTATATAGTATAATCTGAATACATGTTTAGAATTCCCTTTTACCAACTACTGATTTGCTAACTGCTGAATTACTTTTGTATATCAGTAAAAGTTCAAAAATAAATTAAACGAACATAGTGATAACCTACTACTGAGATTCTCAGCACCCAGTAAAAGGCATATTAAAGACAGCAATAATATTTTTATGGATGAACAAATCACTTCTGTGCAAATATATAGTTTAATTCCTGCCCATTAGGCGCAATTATGTTTAAAGAAAACTGATGATTCCTTGAAAATTCTTCTGTAAATCGGACAAACTTACATGCTGTATATTTTTACGTATATATACATGGAATAGTTGTAGATATATGTTTAATTACAAAAATATTTTTATTAGTGTCCAACTGAGGGATTAAATTGATTTAACAATGCAACTGCAGTGACGATAAAGCCAGTAGAGAATGATTCTATCGGCATGTTCCAAAATAAAATAATTAATTAGTTGGACCACATACTTTAATTTCTAACCTATTCCCCCTTTTATGTTTCACCCCCATACATACACACAACAATAATGAAATACACCCTTTACATAATTTCTATATCTTTTGGGATGGAGCACCACTGAAACAAATTGTGCCAAATTCAGTTTAATAGTTTATGCATTATCACATTAATTTGCAATTTTTGATATTGATTTGTTCTAAAATTCAGTTTCAATATCTTCATAAATGTAGGCACAACTGTACAAACACTTACAAAGACACAATTTTTGTAATCAATAACATTTTGATTGGTTTATATATAATTGCAAGTAAGTATTGTATATTCAAAAAACAATTTTAAAAGTAATGTTCCAAAAACTTTTTTTACACAAGAACTTAGTTTAAGCAGGAACATTAAAACTGAATATCGAGCACACTGCCTTCATTATGACTTACTAAATTTGACACAAAATAGAAACTGCTTACAGATTGCCTAACCTTACAAGGGCATCAATATTTTGATCGGATTATAAGGTCCCGAAAGTAATATCACAACACTGTGTAGAAGCCAGCATCACTTAAGATACGACTTGAATAAGAGTTTACTTTTGCACAAGTCTTTTTCCGTCTCAAACAAAAACTGCAAATCCCTCATAGTCACTTTTTTGATGCGTTGTCTCAAAGGCATTTGTCCTCTGAATGTGTTGTTGGGACCAGACGTACTATTCTGTAAAAATATATAAATTGATCATGATAGATTGCCTATGATCGAATAAAAAAATGGGTATTAAAGATGTCACTGAAATGCAAAAATATTGGAAATGGTCTATTTATATAGCCTATGTTAATTGACAAAAGTACATCATCCTAACCCTTACTTATCTATATTTTTCCAAAACAATTTTTAGATATTTTAACAAAATTTAGCCATGAGTTTGATGGAAGACCACTATATTAAGGGGCATTTCTGCTTTGTTGGGTTCAAAAAATCGATATTATTTTTACAAATTTCAAATGTACATATTTTTAAGTATATGTAGTTAAAATTTCAAATCAAAATGTTTAATATTGCAGCCTGTAGTAAGCCGTACTTAGCCGTAGTAGCCGTATACCTGCTCGCCACGGGCGATATTGTCCTGGCGTTTAAGAACCATCGCACATTACAAATTAATATATATATATATATATATATATATATATATATATATATATATATATATATATATATATATATATATATATATAAATATATATATTGTTTGTGACGGTGAAGTCAAGTTATCATAAAAGGTGAACAAGGCTTAGCTTTTAAACATGTCCTGTCTTGCGAGTATGAACCAAATAAAATTGATACCGGCCGGACTGCTGTACTGGCCCAGGCATCGCCGATTAAAGGTAGGTATAAAAAAAAGAAAAAAGGAATGAAATCTATTAAGCGTTTTTTTTTAAATCATTTTTCCAATTTTCTGGAAGTTCTCATTTAACTTCTGATGGATGGAATTGGTCAAATGTAGTCTCAAAATACGCGGAAACGAAACGATGAAGTATCAACTACGATAAATAAAATATATTGTTATAAATAAATATAAATAAATATAATCTATAAGAGTTTTTCCAAAAAAAAATTACCTAAAAATTTTTTTGCCAAATTTTAAATTAAATTTTATCTACTTTTTTTTCTGTAATAGTCTATACATTGCATTAACATCTATAAATTGATAAAATATTTATTTTTTTCGTTTCAGATAATCAGTTTCCTGACAAAAAATTCCGAGAGCTGTGCTCTCCTACTAGGCCACCGAGTACTATCCCTTGCTATTTCACCCCCGCCATTTGTGAATTTTTGGCTTTTGTATTTATTTTTTTCATTAATACAAATATATAATAAAACGTACACAGTTTCATTATTTTATCTTTAGTACTTTTTTTAATTGGCCTAATGTATGTTTATGAGCCCTAAGTAGAAATACCCCTTAATGAAACCATTCTGCTTAAATGGTGACATCTTAACAAAGCACCGATTTTAATTAAAATAAATTATATTACATAATTAAATAAATATATATTGGGGCAGTCACCTTTTCGAGATTGTCAGCCACGATTCACTGAATTTTGTTATTTCACGTTATAAATAGTATATGGCAAAACAAAGTTTCATTATCAGATTTAGGTGAAAGAACTAAGTTATTAACTAATTTAACAGTTTAAACAACACCCAAGAAAAAATTTTTCAATAATTTAATTATACAAAAATATTGTATTCTACATATCATGCATACCTGTAAACCAGGTGTAACGTCTCCATCCAATCTCGGTTTTTTTCTTGGACCAATGGCTTGCAAGGCTGTGGCATTGGCTTCCCTTTGCCGTAGTTCTTCCATTTCAACCCTTTGCATTTCTTTTGCTTTGGCTGAAAATATATATTGTTGTTTATGTCATAAAAACACAATTTCTTTAACGTGTATTTAAACATTCCTGAAAATTACTAACCTTTCAATTTTGCTTGTTCAGGATCTTCAGTTTTTGAACGACTCTTCGCAGCTCTTAGCAGCATTTCTCGTTCAAACTCCTCGTGTTTTTTCCTTTCAGCCTTATCTAAATCCTCAAGAAACTTTAATTGGCCTGTAAATAAAAAAAAATATTAGATTTGAAAGCTAATTTTTTATTTATGGTATCTATATGTCTATATGTGACGTTCTAAGTTATTTATTCACTGGATATGCCATATTGCCAATTGCCATCAATGAATAGTTAAACTACTGAAGCCACTGCTGATGTTCACTCAAAAAAATTAAGAAATCATAATGATAATCAATATTTGTCTTAAATGTGGATTATTCTACTATATAATATCATCATCATCATCATCAGCCCATGTTTATCTACTGCAAGAAGAAGGCCTCTTTAGCATGCTTCTAACTCTCACAATCATGAGCTTTCATCTGTTATTCGAGTTCAATATATTTAACGATGTCATGTTTTCGGTCTTCTTCGTGGCCGTTTGCGATCAAGCGCTATCCTCCCCAGGATTGTCTTGGTCCACCTGTCGTCCCATTGCCTCGCTATATGGCCTACCCAAATCCATTTTAATTCCTTTGCTCTTTCAATGACGTCACAACTATATAATATATTATTAAATAGTTGTATATTAACTTATATAAATATTTTTAAAATATTAAAAAGGGCTCTGGTAAGGCAATCATTCACAAGGTTATCGAAAAAACGTCAATCGTAAAACGATTCGAGATGTGCTTGTCACTGATGAAAACAAGTAAATTAGAGTACATGAGTGGTAGATGTACATGATGGAGAGATTTATTGTGCAATATGAAAAACAATCCACCCGATTCAGCTGAAGAGGGTGGTCGCTAAAAACCACCTAACTGCATTAAAACCAACAAAAACTTATACTTTAGTAAATCCTGTGTATATTTTTTATTTCTTTTACCAATTATAATAACCATACAATGATTGCCAAAACTTCCGTACAAGCTATACGCTTTGGTAATAAAAACAAAGGAACGAGGAGAAGAGTTTTATTGTTAATTACGTTTTTACGAAAACAACTATTACGACTTCTTCTCTCACTTAGTGTTAAATAAATTAATAACAGTATGGTAATAAAATAAATTGATAATATTAAATATAATTGACAAATGTGGCAAAATGAAATGCATTTTACCTGCTGCCATTGATATGGTCAATGTGATGATAAGTTTGGAAGAAGCAAAACAATATCGAGACGTAATGATTAAATGGCCAATGATGTTACGATCAAATAATTGAAAAGGTTAAATCAAGTGGATTTTTTACTGTTCAGTTCGACGAGTCAATAGACCTGTCCAAATTGGTGTAATTTTTGTCCGAAATGAATGCTAGAAGTCAATTAAAGAAAATATGGTATTTTGCAAATCAATCTTTGGTCGTGTAACTAGCGAAGGACTTTTTAAAGTTTTTATTGATGCAACACAAAAGGGAAACTTTAATAAATGCATTGCGGTATGTACTGATGGTGCGAAAGAGATAACGGGGAAAAACAGTGGTGTGATAGTAAAATTAGAAGACATTATGCCACATATGGAATGGACGCACTGCTTTCTTCACAGAAATGAGCTTGCTACAATAAAGATGCCAGATAATTTACAAAATGTTCTGTAAGAAGCCATAAAAATTGTAAATTTTATTAAAAACCGACCATTGCAGACTAGACTGCTTTCCACATTGGGCGAAGAAATTGATGGTCTTTTACATACTTGAATTGCGAGATAAATTGAAAGTCTTTTACCGATAAAAATAGCTCGTTTTCAGAGTTTTTACAAGATGGAGAATCTTTATTCATGTTGGCTTACTTGAGTGATATATTTTCACAGTTGAATGACTTGAATACGAATTTACACGGCCGTAACAAAAACATTTTACTAATGACAGACAAAGTCAATGCCTTCATCAAGAAGCTTCTGTTATTAATCGCGTGTTGGAGAGCATGAAAACGCATTTACGCGAATTGAAAATTTAGTTACTGGAACCAAACCAAACTTAAACTAATTACAAATAAATACACGATCAAAACCACCAGTTATGAAATAATAGAAGTTCAAATTTTTGAGGCCGACCATTCTAAAACATTGATCAAAGAAGTTGACAATAGAAATATACAATATCATACATTTAGATCAAAAAGCGATAAAACATTCAGATTCTTAAGAGGACTAAATCACGATACAGTTACCGATGTCATAATATACACAACATAAAACATCGTACTAAAAAAAAAAAACACTACCAATGTTTTATATTGACATTACACATAAAGAAAATAAACATATAAACAACATAAAAACATTAGGTAACAGTATAATCTTATGAACAATCTAAAAGCAGTCCAGGGGACGCTTAGTTCACAAACAACTTCAGCAAAAGCTATATCCTACCTTAAGAGAGAAAAGAAACATGCAACCACAAACTCGCCCTATAACTATTTGACAAATTGAACCATGTATGGGATTTGCACAAATAGCCAACAATAATAAAGTATAAAATAATCCTAATAACCCATTAATACCAGCAACTAACCAGTCTATCACTAAACTCAAAGACATTTTTAGCAAGCTCATGGAGCAAATGGGCAAAATACTTAATATGCTCTCTATCATCGTTCAGAAAATTAGCTTAATGCCTGTACAAACAAAACATAAAATAGCCGTCTGGAATGCCAATGGACTCCAGTAACACACTCGAGAGCTTAAAACATTTATATATGAACAAAATATGGACATTATGATCTCCGAGACCCATTTCACATACAAACACCATCTGCGGATTCCTAAATATCAACTGCACCACACAAAGCACCTAGATGATAGAACACATGGAGGAACTGCCATAATCATAAGCGATACCATCAAACATTAAGAAAGGGAGATATCTATCAAGTACTTCTACAAGCCACCAGTGTTGCACTAAACACAACAATAAAAAAGGGAATTCTTCAATACTTTAGATAATAAATTTATTGCCACAATTGATACAATGCTAAACACCCAATTTGGGGCTCAAGACTGACAACCCCAAAAAGAAGAGTATTAGTCAAAGCCATGAAAGCAAACAATTTACAACAAATCTCCTTAATCATGGAAAATCAACCTTCATTGCATACGACTGTAGAAAGGACTAGGAATGTGGAACCAGCAGTAATGACCTTGACAAAAAAAAAAACAAGATGCAGTGTGGTATGCGACTTCTGACAGTGCTGTACACCAAAGAAGAAACGATATATCACCCACAATTAAGCAGAAAATAACGGGAAAGGGACAGATGCGAAAAAAATGGCAACAAGCAAGAACGGAAGAAAATAAGAGAGTTTAACAAAGCAGCAAAACAGCTAAAGGACCTAATCAATGAAGAACAAAACCAAAGAATTCAAGAATACCTAGAAAGCCTAACTCCAACTGATGCCCCATATTATTTGCTTTGGAAAGCCACAAGGAAAATCAAAAGGCTCCAACAACATAACCCACCCATTAAAAATGATTACTATAATTGGGCCAGGAACGATAAAGAAAAAGCTGAAGTCTTGTCTAAATACATTTTCACTTTACCTTAAGCCCTTTTCCTTTTCAATACCCATAGATGAAGAAAACGAAATAACCGACTCTCTCAATGTACCATTCCAAATGGATTTGTCTCATAATATATTTAAGATTGAACAAGCATGACAAGCAATAATGAAAGAAATCAACATTAACCCTTCGTTTGTCGCGTCGGAATTTGGGACATAAGTAGTCGCGTGGGGTGTATTGACACCCCAAACAAAAAATTGTTAAAAATATAGATAATATTAAAAATATTTTTTTTGTCTTTAATAATATCTTCTTTTAGGCGATTCTTTACATAATTAATCGAGTTTTATTAAGAAATATGCATTAAATAAAAAAAATATCGAGGATTATTCGTGGTAAAGTGAAAAACTGAATGTATTTTCGGATTTTCATATATATAATAATATTTTATGTTTATGGTTATTAAATTGAATTATGTTAAATAAATTATCCAAGAGAAAGGTATAAAGGAGAGAAATCGACGATTAGAATAGAAAAAAATTTATTTGGCATGTTATTCGAGCATCTTGAAAATTGCACTCTTTTGATGAATGCTCATATATTTTAAGTACATTAACATAATAATAATAATTCTTTTAACGCAAAACATCAGCAAATATATTTAAAAATAACATCACAGATGTTATTTAACAAATTAAAACTATAAGAATCTTAATAAACATTTTTAAATAAATAAATTAAAAATTTACGTTCAATAAAGGTTATAGTATTAATCCTCTACGGACGGTTCTAAGTTGAGAATCACATTTTTCACGTATTGAAATCATATGTGTTTTGCATATTGGTACTTGGCACTCCAAGCAGAAACTCTTCGTCTTTATATCACGATTTCTTGGACATACAGAGCAGCGAACTGCTTTATCGAGTTATTTTTTTCTTGTGAGTGGATGACATGGCAGGGATAAATAATTAGCAGCATTTTTGCGTAAATCTTTGAAGACTCGCTTTTTTATCTCATCTCTAACTAGAGAAAGTCTTAATTCTTTTAAAAATTTTCGACGATTCATTTTATTATCAATATTATTGAAATGATAAATAACAAAGCTGTTCAAGCAAGCAATATCAACTAGGTGAAAAAATATTTTTAGTGGATATCTTCGAGTTGGTCTGGAACATGAAAATGTACCAATCATTTGGTCTACAGTATCAATAGCTCCTTTTGTTGAGTTATAAAACATGACCATTTCAGGTTTATTCGTTGTACTATCAATATCGTCACTTGTATACATACTTGAATCTACTAGAACGTTTTTTTTCTTTACCTTTCTTGGTACATATGACATAAGTGTCATATAAACACAAAAGTGTCATCTTTAAATCCAAATTGACTGGAGCTGATTTGTCGATTAGTTATGTCTACAAAAGATAGCGGCAATTCTCTTTTATTGGCACGAAGGGTCCCTACAACAGTTAGATTTTTTGAGCGAAGATCTTCTACCAATGGAATACTACAGAACCAGTTATCAATGTTAAATTTCGTCCAGTACCTTCTACTGTTCTCACTAAACCATTTACAACATCTCTACCAGAATTTGACTGTGAGTATGGTCCTTCAGGCTGTGTTCCTGCATAAATTTCCATTGTTGAGGTATACCAGGTTCGAGAATCCGTCATGGAAAAGATTTTTAAGCCATAGCGGGCTAGCGGGCTAGGATTGTACTGTCGAAAGAAACATCGTCCTCGAAATGGTAATAATTGCTCATCAATAGTAACATATTCACCAACGGAATAATACTTTTCACGATTATTAACAAATACCTCGAAAATATCACAAATTGGTGATAGTTTTTCTAATTCTTTTCTTGATGCTCCATTTCTGTAGTCATCGAATCGTAAGCAGTATAGCAGAAATTGAAATCTTCTCATATTCATTATCATTCTAAAAACTTCTATACCCAGTCCATTAGATTCCATAATTCCATAATTCGCTCAAATTTCGATGGTTGGACTTTGTAATTCCACTAAGTATAAGTACTCCAATTAACTTTATTATTTCCTCCAATGTTGTATGTTTACAATCTCTATCATGTTGAAAACCATCACTAATTTTATCAATATATAGGTTTGTACAATATTCGACTTGTCTTAGAATTATATCATCTATAAAGAGTGAAGCATAGACTCTACTTCAGTTTAAATGTTTTTAGCACCTTCTCTTGGTCCTGGTAAATAAAGTACTATATTTCTTCTTCGAGTACGAAAATTTTGAACAGGACGAGTCTTCTTCCACTTTGTGATTCTGTCTTTTCCTAAATAACAATGACTATCTCGTCTTCAGGATTTATCATTATTACTAAGGTTCTTCTGATTTTCTTCATTATCTACACCGTCTTGTTGAGACTCTGAATCATGATCAGAGTGTTGAAGATTGTCGTCTTCACCATTGTCTGACTCTTCCCATTCAACTTCATCAGATTGATCATTAATGAGGGGTTGACGAAGACCTTCAAAATCTAACATTTGTCCAGCCTACCAATAACATATAAAAATCTTTATGAAAAATAAATTTTATAACGAAAAATACGAACTTTTTATTTGTTTAATTATGTAAATTAGGTTATGTTAAGATTAATTTAGGTTAATATTTTTTAAGCTTAGTTAGGTTAGTTATTTTTAAGTAATAAATAACATAATTATAAATTAAATAAAAAAAGAATATAATAGAAAAAAGAAATTTAAGATACCATTTTTAATTATCTATCAAAATTTGCACGTACAACATCGCGTGGGGTGTATACGACACCCTAGCCTACTTTGACCGCGAATAGCTCGGACGGAAATGACGATGGACGTGCGCACCCACGTGGGATACGTTTCCTGTACTTTCATTTGAAGGTATTGAAAAGGGCAGCACTCAATTTTTTTTTCGATATCTAATTATTGAAAAAAACTGACTGGGGTGTTGAAACACCCCACGCGACTGTCGGAGGGTTAAAAGAGCACCTGGATTTGATCTAATCTCTAGCAAAATTTTGCAAGAACTCTCAGAAAAGGGCATAAAATTAATAACCTTCATATTTAATGTGATATTGCGTATAAACTATTTCCCTAGCTCTTAGAAAGTGGCTCAAGATGTCTCCTCCTACCGCCCTATAACCTATGTTTTCCAAAGTTTTCGAGAAGATTCATAATAATATCAGATGAAAGGAAAATTATCTCAGAACATCATTTTGGATTTCGTAACAAGCACGGAACAATAGAGCAATGCACAGATTGGCCAACCAAATAAAGAAAGACTTAAATACTAAAAGATTTTATTCAGCTGCTTTCCTTGATATATCCCAAGCTTTTAACAAGGTATGGCACACTGGATATTATGAATAATATGTCATTAAATATTTTTTCAAGGTCTATAAATGGCCGTCTTGTGCCGTTCTGAGAATCCTCAAGTTGTGTCTCTATTTGTATTTTCAGTTTTTCCTCTAATGTCTTTTTGTACACCTTGGTTCTATACTCAGTATTGTTAATTTCCTATAGTGTGTAGAGGGGAATTCTCTCCAGCTGTAAATCTACTTGGCCTTCCTCTTCTTAACTCAATGTTATCTAAGTACATATACTGAGCATATCCTCAAAATATTCTTTCCGACTTGTCATGGTGTCCTAATCCTCCTACAGTCTTCCTTCCTTTGATATACTGTAGTTACAAGAATAATGGTATTCATTTCAAAGTGATTTTATTACTCTGTAAAATAGTTTTTTTTTGTTAGTATGGTTATGTATTGCATGGTAGCGGGTTCGACTCCCGTGCTCATTAAAAAAGGGGAAAAGAGGGAAGAAGAATTAATCAACAAACAATTTTCGAGCGCGGTTAATACACATAAAGACATGGGCCTAAAATGGTCTGAATACAGCATAAAAAAAATGGATATGTATTATACACATGCCAAATTTTTAGGACTAACTATTGTAAGTGGTGTTTTCTGATATTTGGAATTGAGTGAAGTAGATTATCACTAACAGATACATTAAATCCAATTAAGTTTAGAAACACTTTTGGTATTATAAATGAACTGAATGATAATTTTAATCTATAGACTTAATATTTACAAATGGTTTCACCAGAATGGCCACAAATAAATGCAGTGATTTAAAAAGTTGGTGTGTGGTTTAAAAAATATTTTTGTTTTTTATCAGAGACAATAAACATTTTGTTTTTGTTATTTTTTATTTATTATTTTATTTATATTAGTTATTTGTATTTGTTATTCCAACCCAAAGTTGGAATAACAAAGAATTATTAATTAAACATACCTTTCACGTCATTTGTAACTTCGTATCGTGAATCGCTTTTCACTATTTCTAATCTGTGTTCAGTTATTACAGCTAATTTTTCTACTAGATCACGCAGCCTTTCTTGAGCAGCATGGGATATACACGCCGCTACATCAGTACTTGGGTCGTCAAGTCCATGCCTTTGCATTACTTGTCTAATCTAAATTGACAAAAATAAAAGAAAAATAAATACAAAATTTCAGAACTTTTTATCATTAAACATCGTTCTTATAAAAATGTAATTAGGAAATCCATAATCTGTAGGTACTTTTTTGTTCATAGTTTAATCATAACTTAGCATATTTTGGAAATAGTAACAGCTAAAAAAGCAGTAAAAGCAGTGAAGTAGACATTAATGTGTGCCAGTACTATTAAGGGTTGGATCCTTGCTGTATTTTTTATTTACAATTGTTTATATATTATTGTTTATATAGCAGGAAATATTTAAAAGAACAAAAAGAAATAAAAAAATTATTATGATTATTTCTGTCCTGGCGAATGAAAGATCACTAAGAAACTACTAGATATTTAAATGAGTAGTTGTGAGACCAACTATCTACCATAGTGTCTGACAAAGGTCAACACACAATATATTCCTGAATATTAAAATATAGAAAATATATATTTTTTAGGAAGATCTATCAAGTAAAAGTGAACATGATTCAATTTTTATCTATATTGGTCCAACAGTTTTTTCAGACAACAATGTTTTTTAATAGTGATATTTGAATTTGAACTATTGTGTTCAGTTCAGTTAATTTTACTCATCTTAGTGAGTTTAAAACAGGCCGAATAATTGGGAGGCGGGCGTCAAGATTGATGATTGATTGATGATCATCAATATGATGAAATTGTCACTAGGCCTACATATAGTATTAAGATTAAGTATCAAGAAGGCCAAGAAAGACATGCTAAGAGTACAGAACACCGAAGAAGTAAAGAACGTCAGGATCGTCGGCTTAGAATTTTTGTTTTAAGATTCCGTCTTGTGTCGAATGTGAACTATATACACTGTATACTGCTGACAAGGTCTTTTCGAGTTTTTCTCGTATTGACCTCTTCTTGCGTTATCGCTCACAGCTGGGTATTTATGGCAACGCCTAGAGTATGGGTACCAACATCCTGCCTAGTAATTGAAATCAGAACTATATCCACGATATTTTTTTTTGCCTCGAGTCCCTTTTGTGTTACCACTCACAGTTGAAAACCAACACCAACGCCTGGAGTATAATCCCCGATATTATGTCTGGGATAGAAAATGGATATAGAAGTGTTTTAGAGAAGAATAGCAATATGGCACATGCTTAATGATCGAATATTGATTTGAAGACATATATGAGAAAGAAACAACCTGTTTTCCTTAGGGATGCATTTACATTAAACTGTATAGATAATAGTGTAGAAGCTATTGTTTATGATAGTAGGCCATTGGTGTTCATGCAGGGTAACCTTGCTGCTGATTTTTATATCTAGGAAATACTAGAACCTCTTATTGACTAAAACGCTTCAGAATTCAATTTTTCAATAATATAGTAGCAACATTACTTATGTTAGGGGTCTTCAGAGACTATATTTAACTTTAGCCACCAGGATCTTAAGATCTTTTGCCCATTATCAATTATTCAAATTCACATATACATATGGGAAATTAACATTAGGCAACTTTTGAATTACCCAATTCCCTGCAAATATTAGAAGCCCTAATATATGACATACATAAGGCAAAATGAATTAGCTGATTTGTTCAATGTTTAATGAAGAAATTGATTTGAAAACGAATGTTCAATGGCTAATAAAGACCAAATTGCTCAAATAGACAAATTAAGGTTTTAGTCCAATGTTTTAACGCCGATTGCAGATCGTTTTTAAATGTTCGGAAAATGGGTTACATACCCTAGTAATTTCAGGTTTCCCATATGATAGATTTTCCCTTTCATATTAAATCATATCTTTGATTATTTCACTTAAAAGATTTACAAATACCCTAAAACATGTTGTATATAGATTATTTCAAAATGTTTACTGGTTATGAAAAAAAATCCCGCCAAATGGAATATATAAGGAAAATATAAACATATTAAAATTACCTTATATTGTAGTGGTATTGTTGAACACATAATATCCTCTTTACAAGACCTAATTTGTGTACCAACATATTCAGTAGGCCCTAAAATTTTCTGAGTTTCTTCTGCCAAGTTTACACCGCCCATAGCAGCTACATCGTTGATATCATCGTCTCCAGAATACGCCGCCGAAAAACCCTTCTTTTCTGCAAAATATAGATGCATATTAAGAGTAGCAATACGTCAGAAACAAAGACTTGATGCTAAATGAGAGATTTTAGTAGATTAACCCTCACAAAAAACAGGCTTC
Organism: Cosmopolites sordidus; assembly: GCA_031761425.1. Lineage (NCBI taxonomy): Eukaryota > Metazoa > Arthropoda > Insecta > Coleoptera > Curculionidae > Cosmopolites > Cosmopolites sordidus. Next base: position 67,981 of record JARFXV010001926.1, read on the forward strand.
CACAACATTTGGTAATTATACAAACACTATTTGAAACTAAGAGTTCCTTTTATAATACCCAATGTGCACTTTGTGAAAATTGTGCACATAATAATCTACTTACAATGCTTGCTATTCGTTAAATGGTCGAAAAATTGAAAGAGTTTTACTCTTCGGACACTATACTACCAACAAGATATCCGAATTCCATCAAAGTTCCAAAAGTGAAAAAAATATTTTTACTGTAAGAATTAGTTGCAGAAGACGAAAATTAATAGATTCTTGAACATTTTTAAATAGTTAGCCCTTTCCATAATGATTACTTAGTGTATCTTGGCTAGGTTTTCATCCTTAGAAAATTCGTTTTGATTCATAAACTGAAATGATTTGACTACCGTAATTGTCATGTGGTTGCTGATTCGGCTTTTCGGATGAAGACCATTTTTGATTGCATGGTTTAGTGAATAAGCAAAATTGTCTTATGGTGTGACCGCAACCAACAGGAGATTTAGAAAATCTTTTGCATAAGCAAAAAAATAACAGTGTGGTGTGCTTTATGGCGCATTGGACCTTGTTTTTTCCAAAAAGATAAATGAAATGCAGTTATAGTCAATAGAGTATGATATTGATTGATATTAACAGATTATTTTGTTAAGAATGCAATATATTGATTTAAATTGAAAAATAAAAAATATGTTTTCACTCAAATCCATTTAATTTTAAATATAAAATTAAATGGATTTGATTGGAATAGTTTTTGTGATATTAATCAAAATCGATGATTGATGTAAACAAATCACAAACACTTGATGCATTGAGATAAAACATTCATAAAAATAGGCCGAATTTATAGCACAAAATTATAAAAAGTAGGGCACTCCTGTAAAATAAGGCACTGTACTGTATCCACTCTTTGAAGCCGAGATAGGTATTTAGGCGATGTCATATTTCGAACATTTATTTATCATATTATAAACAATATATAATGTATAACACTATCAAACGATTTTGATTTTATATCATTTGAACATCATGTAGTTGCTATTGTAACATTGAATAGATATATTACATTTAACGCCAATTCGAGCTTAAATCTGTATTGATACTCGTCACATAATGCTTGAAAATTTATAAGATAAACATTTCATCCATCGAATTGTGACTGTCACAGAAATTAATATATCTCAATAACACTAATAAGAAATGGTTAGACATCTCTTCAGGAAAGCATTGCTGTGTGTTTGGTTGAATTTTTCATAATTTACTTATGCTTGATTAAAAATTGGACGTGAAGATCTACTCTACGACACTCGCCCGAATAAATGCGGAGTTGCGCCAAAATTTCTGACTTTGGTCAGCAAAGAGGGGGTTCTGCAGAAAATCAGTCCCATACGTCAGTCATACTGCTGTTTCACGGTCTTGATGGAATTGAACTTTTATCCATCTTTCAGCGTTTCCTTTCACTCACTACACAGATGGGACAAAGGACTGATACCTGTATGATGTTTGAAACTATAGAATCAAACAGTCTTTATTTTGAAAATCGAATTCTGTTGATTTATGACCAATGAGTTAACTGGGCCATTTACAATAAATAATACAACAAAAACAAAACTTTTCAGAAAAATATGGACATGATAGGTTTAACTTGGAATGCTTGTTGCATTACATATGTAATAAAACTTTGTAACTCTGTTAATCATGTAATTATCTTAATATTAACTGAAACTTGGAACGCACTAGAAAAATCCGGTTCACAAAAAAATTGCCGAACCAAACCAAGTGAACTCTAGGGACTTTAAACTCGTACTGAAGACACATTAAATGTTGGTCTTTTCCCCCTTAAAGGGTACCAACAGTACTGCCAGATTGAAAGCTACGCTACCAGTCGCATTACTTTATTTACAGACCTCGTATTTAGATCTCAATTATGCTTGTTTATTAATAATGCTACCCAAAGTACAGATTAGTATGGTTATGCACCAATGAAATTGAAAATATTTAAATATAACCCCTTAAATACTCTTACTTTTTTGAGGTAACAAACTACACAATAATGTTATAAAAACTAAGATACTGGAAGTTAATAATTGCAATAACACTAGTAATGAAATATACATGATAAAAGTTATTTACCTTTTTCTTTTGCAGTTGGACGATTTGCTCCTTGCCCTCCTAAACTTTTACCCCCCGCGGCGGCAATCTTACCACCGGAGGGGGTTTGCACCCTCTGGGGCGGAGGTCTGCCTTGTCCGGCAGGCCTAACCTGTACCGGTCTAGGAACTGTCGGTCTCTGCTGATTCGATTGCTGAGGTCCCAAATGCGCCTGCTGAGCCTGGCCAGAAGAAAATACCGGATGAAGAGCTGGCGGTTGGGAGGTGCTAATAGTTTGCGCGGTAGCTTGTTGTATTGCTCCACCAGGTTGTCTAATTGCAGCTACCTGTACATTTATAATATTTACTTATCTTTTCACAATATGAAAAACAGTATATTTTGAGATACGAAAAATTCAATTCACTTTTTAAATGCAATTTATTCTTTCTTCAGTGTTCTGCTGCAACATTAATAACATGACTGTAGCCGGACCTGTCACAATTTTTAAACAGTTATTTTTGGAATAACAATTTGAATATAAATTGCTATATACAAAGATTTTTCTTGAATAGCCAGAAGTCACATATAAAAGTTTGAAAATAAGTGTATATTAAATAATTTCAAGACATTTTTTGAGGAAAACACTTTAGAACAAACACTTTGGAACAACACTTTGAAACACATGGAACAAAACACTTTAATTGTACCATTTATATACCTAATGCTGACACTTCAAGAGCTTCTCAAACCATTTATTAACATACCAGCTAAAAATAACATTATGTTATTGTTCTTGTTCAATTACTTTGTATATTTTATTATTTTCGGGTCCACCTAAGGTGACTGTGTTGAGCGAATCTAACTCCTAGAATTTTCTCTGAGAACAAATTAATTACTGAATTTCAGTAACTTCAGAACACATCTTAGCGTCAATTTGCTGAAATACTGTCTTCTGAATTCAGCATGTCATAAAAACACACTTGTTCTAATTGATTCATCTTCCCTCAGAGTTGAATGTCAGTAGCACCATAATGATCAGTATCCACCTAACATTAAAATCTTAGTAAATCATCCCAAATTAGTTCTCTAGTAGTACATACATTTTTAGCTCTAAAAGGTACCCCATACATCATACAGTATCAATGCCTTAATTTTTAATCAAAGTGCATAAACTGCTTCAAACATTGTTACTTAAATGTAAGATTTATTTACTTTAGATTTTAAATCTTAATCTAGGCATATGCTGGTTTATCCTCATTGATATTAAAACTGCATTGCAAGCCCATATTTTCATTTAGAGAGAAATGATACAAATATCTGGTACATCTGAATGTTATGGATATACCAGATGTCTTCAGACTAGCCTTTGAAAATCATTCATTGTATATTCCAAGTTACTTATAAGCAACAGATTCACTCAAATTATCAAGTTCAAAATAATGCAATGCTGCTCCATGTACATCACACCTTTAAACCAAATTAAATACACAACTTTAGCTTCTTGTGGTAATAGGGTAGTTTTTGGGCATGCCTTTGAGCAACCAAATTTTTAAGATATAATATACATTCCTATAGACAATCCCATTTTCATCTTGGGCATATTCAAGACTGAAGAAATTTGATTTATACAATACCTCTTCATTGGATGTCTGGACAATTATATGTAATATTTTGACGACGACTAGAATAGAAATCAGAGTAAGATTTTAGTTTTGTTCCATTACTAATACCCTCAACATTTCTGAGCAAGTTTTAAGGATCCTATAAGAAAGGATCAGTAACTGCAAAATGCTATGTATACTATACTTTTCACATTGCATTTTCGCCTACGCGAAATAATAAATAATACGCCAATAAGCTAATTTGGACTTTCCAGTACATTTGGCACACACCTCACCAAATCACACAATGCTAAGAAAAAACAAGAGATTTTCCTCAGTAAGTGAATAAATATTCCAATGAATTTCATAACTCTCGAATATACACTAACAATATAAACGAAAACTTACCATTCTGGTTGGTTGTTGTACTGTTGGTCCTCTGATGGGGGCTACAAGTCTTTGCTGCAATACAGCTCCAGGTGCGCCCGGTCGAACCACAGTCGCACCAGGACCTACTATTCGAACTTGACCTGGGGTTACTTGACCGGCAGGTCGGACAGCCTGGACAGTAGGCGTAGCGCCTGCTATAGAAAAAGCAACATTTGGCGGTGGAGGCCTGATGCCGTCTATCGTCATTTCGTTTGTTGCGAGGGAGTGACGTAAAAGAGGGAGACTTTTCTAAAATAATAATAAGAATAATAATAATAATAGATAATTAAATAAGTCACTTAATAACTGACATAGTAAAAATATAATTTGAAAAACAAATCCCCAAGTGGGATTCAACCCCCGAGTATTATTAGTGACAAAATAAGAATCAGAATTGTCAAAAAAATCTATATGTCTAAATGAAAGATGTAAAATAAATTACCTTGCAGGTGTTTACATTATATTGTATCTGACTTTGACAGCTAAATATGTAAATAAGAATTATTGTCTGAAGTAAAAGACTAAGGTACACAAATTTTTAATAAGTTAAATTTTAAAACAAATAACTTTATTAAGTATATGATCTTATTCAATGATGATGTATATTGAGTTGATCAACAACAAATCTTCTAAACTATCCATAAGTTATTGATTAAAATTGCAGCAGTAGTAATATTCCGAGGATGGTTGAGCTGCATTTAATTGCAGTCTACAACCCACATGGCCGATATACAGTGGTGGCCAATAAACTGGGGTGGTAAAAAAAAAACTTTAAGAACCAGGTTTTCTTTTCTAATTTATACATAAACATAAAAAAATATGCTAATATTAACAGACCTTTAAACATTTTGTTTACAATATAACCTGCGCATTTTATTGCTGTTTATCTTCTTAAAGAATGTATTTCCTGCTAATGGTTCGTACTTCAATGGTCAAAAAAATAAGAGTGTACTAATTTTATACACGTTATCGTCTACCAATTCTTATAAAATATGTATTTATTTTGTTGACGTATCAAAGGTTAGTCTATTTCCCATTATATTTAAGCAAAAATGGCCACGCTGGACACTAGATCGCCGAAGAAAGGAGTTTCATTTTGCAGTTGAGAAGCCAAAACAAATCTTATGCATTTAGAATTTGTTGACACATGAGTAAAAACATAGAGAATCGTATTATACTTAGGCTTTGAAGGATCCTTTTGCTACCTCTGTGCTAATAAAAATTGTAGAACCATAAAACGACGTTTACAAGAGAAGAACCTATGCGGTAGAGTAGCCATAAAAGTTCCAATTTTAAGTAAACAGAATATAAAGCAGTGATTAAAATTTGCAAAAAGAAACTGTAGTGAAGATTTTCAACTTAACTAGAAAAAAAACATTCTTTTTAGCGATGAAACCAAAATTAATTTATTTGGTCCTGATAGCAAATTGTATGTGAGAAGACGTATTAATGAAGAATTCTAATCACGTAACACTTTGAGTACAGTAAAGCACGGTAATAATCAAAATATGGGAGTGCTTTTCATATAACAGAGTGGGCCCAATATTTTAGATAAAAGAAAATATGACAAAAGAAATTTCATTGAGAATCTTAGAGACAATTATGCTACCATACGCTTAAGAAAATATGCCTTTACAGTGGACTACCAACAAAACAATGATCCCAAACATGTGGTTCATATGGTGAAACAGTGGTTCGAGAGGAAACAGTGAAGTGTTAGAGTAGCCTTCACAGTTTCCGGATCTAAATTCAATCGAGAACCTTTGGAAATAGTTTAAACGACGTCTTGCTGGTAAAAAATTGCAAACAAGAAGGCATTGCGGTAAGAAATCTAGACAGTTTTGTTTTTAATACTCGTAAAAGCATCTCGACATCTAATCGACTCCATGCTAAGATGTCGATCAGTAATTAAAACCACCCGTGAATGCGAGAATTTGGCTCACAAACTGACATTTTTAATCGCGAATCACTTTATAACGTAAATACAAATCGACTACTGGTGCTATGGGGTTTTGTTTACAAGATTATCGCAAGCCGTCTATGACGTATTAATTTCGACGACTACTTACTGCTAATGCCATCTTTAGGAAAACGGTGGGAGCAAAATTGTATACCTTTTATATAGGCTAAACAATTCTAGAGAATTACACCTTTGGCAAAGTAAAAATTACTCATTTTTTTGACCACGTAATTTTGTCTAAAATACTTCACCTACGTATAATTATGAATCAAGTAATTGTTTATATTCAGACTAATACCATGTATGCCTTTTAAATGCTTGGTAAATTCATTCTGTAAAATTAATATTGTCTTAGAAAAAACGATTTTAAATAAAATATATTAATACGGTTGCGCTACTCTTATTTAATGCTAACCGTAAGGATCCTTGATCAATCATTCAGGTGCTTTCGAGCATTCAATTCGAGGCCGACTGATGACGGCTTAAGGTCAGAAACACACCTCGGAAGACGCTTGCTGACGTTTGATGGCGGCTGAAGGATTGGGCAATTTTTAAGTGGAGCACGGAAAAAAAATTAAGGGTGGTTTAAAAGATTATTTATGAGCCTTACTTCACCTTCAAAAATTTTTTTAATTCTAAATTTATTCTAATATTAATTTCGATATATAGCAAAAATATTAGAACGAGAATTAATTCATTGCATCTGAATGACTTTCTTTTCTAAAATGCAAATTTTGCGTTGGACAATAGAGCTAAAAATTTCGGATACAGACTACACTTATTATATAAAGACAAATAAAATTAAATTAAATGAGAACATAGAAAGATGATCTGAAAAGTGAAATGAAAATAAAAGCCAGAACTTTGTGAATTGATATTTAATTTCATACTCAACATAACCTCTACCTCTAACATGTTAAGCAGAGAAGCTACAGAGCGTCAAGGCCTTAGTAAAAATCCATCTTAAGAGCCGTGTATGAACACATTTGAACTTATAAGTCTATTTATCGACAGTAAATAATTAAGGAACCGAGTGCTTTAGACAATCCTTCGTCCCATAAATATCGCTAGCTGATAAAATCTGAAGTACTTCATGACAGCAGCAATTTCAATACACTCCATCTCGTCAAAATTTCTGACACGCTCTTAATTCAACTGTCAAAACGAATTAATAAATACCAGCAAAGAGTGAACTTGCCAATCATCATAACTATCCCCAGCAGTAGAAGTATTGGGTGATCAAAATTGGGGCGCTCCGCGAAAATATTGCCCAATCTGCTTTAAAAATGGATCGATTTCGTTGCTCTTCAATAGAGAATCGTAAGAAAATTCGGTCTATCAAATTTTTCTCCGTGGGGCTAATGTACCTCATGAGTTCATGGGGCACATAGACCTTCCTAACCATTCGAAATTGACGTAATCGCCTTGACATTATTGAAACCGGCATCCTCACCGTACACATCACATATCTTCTTTTGCTTCTCCGAAGCATTCTTGTTTTTTTTTTCAGATATAACAAAGCAATATGTCGATCATCCTTATTTTCCATCATATTTAATGCTAAACAAAATGTAAAAAACAACCAAATAACACAATTTTTCCGAGGTACTCACTGAAATTCCATCTGTTAAACATTAAAACTTTACAAGTGTGGAGTAGGTAACACTTCAGTTTTACGATGCAATCAATACTATCTAGTACCAAAAACGGGACGAATTTTTGCATCAACCCAATACAACGTAAATATATGTTTGTGTATTCAACATAAAAATACAAACCTTCAAAAATCCTATAAGACATGGTTGGGGGCTAGCGTTTAATAATCTTTCAAGCTTATCACAAAAATCTTCAGGTTCGACTTTGTTGTCTATTAATTCCTGTATTAAAGTTCGTACGTTTCTCTCCACTGACTTTGGTTCCCGGCTTGATAATTCTAGGAGGTTTGCAAGAAACTTACGACATTTCTCTTTGGTATTGTCATTTGCTGGTCTCTGCAAATATAAAAATATTATTACAAAAATATTTATGGAATTAAATATATCTGTAATATTATTATTTATACCAACGTTAAAGGGGTTTTCGGAAAGTTCATGAAACATGATCTCACCTGAACCGGTTGTGTCTGTTGTACTACGGGTTGTGTTGTCGTTACAGTGGTTGTACTGCCCGCTTGAGCAGGATTCGTTGAGGTGCTGGACACAGCTTGCTATAAAAGTAATTTTTCAGTATTACGCCTTTGAAAAGACGAGTATTAGATAATTTCTCAACTGATATGTTTAATGAATTAATGATTCAAAATTTAAGAATATCAGGTCTAACTTAGTTTCAGCCTCTCAGATGTATATCAGTATATTTATATATTATAGAAAGAAACCATATTAGCCGGAGATTTTCATATACGTGGGTTTGTTATAAAAATTTTATTAGATTGCAAATATTAACCAGTCATAAGCATCTATAGATGTGGAAATATAAATTGTAAAATTTAATTATTGAAGCCGGCCGCGGTGGGTTAGTCGCCTGCCTGGCAATCCAAAAGTAGCTGGTTCGATTCCAGCGCTCGCATGGGTGTTTTTCTTTAATTCTTCTGTCCGTCTTATTTCCTACCTTACATACACACTTATATACACTCACATATACACACACACCTCCACACATATCCACACTTAAATGTCTGTGATTATGTTTAGGCAAGACTGTAAAATCCGACAACGAATACCCCTCAGTCACGCCAGTTAATGGCTGGGTAAGGCCGGATGCCTTCTGAGAAGTGTTCTACGTTGGTCACTCGCCAGTCGGTAAAGGCTTCCTGGTAGACTTATGGGTAGGCACATAACCAAGGGTTGATAGCCTGAGGGAGTTGCTGGCCTGGGTTAGTCGGTAGCTGATGACCGTGGTTCGGAACTCACGTTAAGCTGTAGGTCCGGTCGCTAAATAGCCTTAGATGCTGACGCGCCTCTAACCGTAAATCCTTTCCTTTCCTTTCAATTATTGAAATTTCTATTTTACAATTCAGGTAAAGGGAATAAATAACGTAAAATTTTGGTAAACCGTCGGAAAATATTGAAAAATTCGTATATAAAAACAATGTAAAAGTAGCCTTTAAAACAAATAATAGTCTTGGAAATTTTATCAAAAATTGCAAAGCAAAAACAAACAAAAAAGATAAATCGGGGTATATCATTTATATTGCCATGTTCACGTTCGAAAACATACGAGGGGTATTTTTAAATAAGCTCTGCTTGTTAATGAGAGTGAGAATGACGCGCAATCGCCGCAGTGCGCTTGCACATCTGCTCCCAGCATGCTTTGCGCGCGTTTAGGCGCCATTTACAGCCGTATCGTCTATCGGTGTGCTGAGCTGTAGAAGTTTATAATGGTTAAGAAAATTGAGTCGTCCGCCGACTGTGAGATACGAACTGCAATTCGATTCTTGAGTGCAAAAAACTTGGCAGCAGCGGAAATTTACCGTCAGATTTGTGAGGTTTACGGTGATAATGCTATGAGCGACAGTAAAGTTAGAAAGTGGATGCGAATGTTCAACGATGGGCGGGTTAATGTGCATGATGAGCCACGCCCTGGCCGACCCTCTGATTTCTGAAGATTTGGTTCGTGATGTGGACAACAAAATTCGAGAGAACCGACGATTCACGGCTGACCACCATTATTTTGGTGGTCAACGGTTCAACGATGACGAAAAAGTTAAAATTGCTGTCATGTATGAGCTTCTTCACAGGCGGCAGATTTCTTTGACGGAATTCAAAAACTTGTTGAGCAATATGACAAATGTTTGAACAAAAATGGAAATTATGTAAAAAAGGAGATAATAGTATGTAGAATATGGATTTTTTTTTAATATTTATAGTATTTTTCCTCTTACTAAAAAACGGACCTTATTTAAAAAATATACCTTTCAAGAAAATTAAACTTTATATATCTTTCAAAAAAATAATTAAGAACATGAAATAAGTTTTCTTAATCAGAAACATAATTGTAATTACGCCTCATCTGTTAGACGAAAACCATCGTTTTAACAGCGATTTTAAAATACAGTAAGACCCCGTTTAAGGGCGATCTGCTTAACACTGTTTCAGTATTGCGCGGTATTGGAATTCTGTTGGGCGGTATTGGAATTCTGTTGCGCGGTATTGGAATTCTGTTGCGCGGTATTGAAACAATTTTGTTGCTTTGATAATCACATGTAGTATCGCGAGGCGCATCATAACAGTACAAACGCGTGCTTGCTGCATCACAGTTGATTTATTATCGGTCATCAACGGTGTTAGTTGTATAAAGGTATAAACATATTTCATTTTATTGTAATAGGGAAATTTTTAATTTTTACATTGGGTGATTTCAAATAAAAAGAAAGTAAAGCGAGAAGAAAAAGCATTTCGCTGGAATCTAAAATGGAGGTGCTCAGACGATTAGATGCAGGTGAACGGCAATCTGATAGCGGCATTGTATTACAATTGCTAATTTTAACAATACGGGCAATTTTAAAAAATAAAAAAAAATTCGTATCATCAGCAACTACAATCACAACGACTTCTGAAACAAGAATAACCCGTTCCAGAGGTAATGTGTTTAAGGAAATGGAAAAACGACTTTACATCTGAGTTAAACGCAATTTTTATGTTATTGAGTCAAGCAATTATAATGAAAAAAGAGAGAACAACTTTTAACTATACTCATAATGAAAAAGGCGATACGAATGAAAATTTCGTAGTTAGTCGAGGGTGGTTCCATCGATTTAAAAAAGAAACACTCGTCATAACATACAGATTACTGGGGAAGTGGCAAGTGAAAATACAAAAGCAGCTGCTGAATTTCCAGCGAAATAAAAAACAATCATTGAACGAAAGAATTATCCTCCTACATTAGTTGTCAATGTTGATGAAACGGACCTTTTCTGAAAGAGAATGCCGGGCCTTTTCTGAAAGAGAATGCCATAACTTTTTATTCCGTGAAGAATAAGCGAGCACCAGTATTTGAAGCTGCAAAAGATCGTTTAACTCTGCTACTGGGTGGTATCGCCAATGGAGACTTTAAATTAAAACCATAGTTTATCATTTCAAAACCTCAAAAGCAATGAAAGGAATTTCAAAATCATCTTTACCATTAATTTGGGAGTTCAAGAAAAAATGTTAGATCCCTATGAAAATTTTCCAGAATTGGTTTATCGAACATTTTGCCAGTAGTGCGAATTTAAAAACTAGAACCGAAAGTTTAACTTTTGATTGATAATGCTCCAAGCCATCCATCCAGCATTTGTCCGGCTTAACAACATGCATTCCAGTAGAAGTAGTTTTTCTGCCGCGAAATATAACTTTGTTAATCTAAGCAATGGATCGAGGCGAAAATATAAAATTTTAAAGCTTATTTGCGATGGACATTCCGACAAAGGATTGACAAAACCGAAGGAGAAGATAAACACTCCATTAAAGATTTCTTGAAAAACTACAATATCATGGCTGCTGTAGACAACATCAATCTTTCCTGGAATGAGGTTACCGAGAAATGTTTGGACGGAGTACGGAAGAATGTATGGTCGGAGCTAAACAAAGATGTTGACACAAGAGAATCTATTGTTGATATCGACGAAATTGTCAAGCTAGCTAATGAAACAGGGTTGGATAATATAAATGCGCAGGATATTGAAATAATTATTGCATGTTCCAACTGGTGAGTCTTTCCAACAACTATCTTAAAGAATTAGTAGAACAATAAGTGCACGAAGATGACGAAAAGCGTTTCTGAAGATGAGGAGCAAAAGGATTTTTAACGGATTCTCTAAAAAAAAAGGTTTAGCCACTATAATGGAAATTATGGATCAGTTTGTACTGATCCATAATCAAACGAAGAAGAACCTTCCCCATCACAAACCTAATTTTGATTTTTTGATTTTCTTAAAAGTTTTATGAATAAAAATCGATATTAGCAATAAATAAGTTTATATTTAATGCAAAAAAGTACTTAACAATAAATGTTACAAAATAAAACAAAAAAACTGATAAATTTTCTAATTATTTGTTCTGTTTCACTAATCCCAATTATTTATTTGTTAAGATGACCTCGTTTAACGCTGTTTCGTTTAGCGCTGGAACTTATTGGAACGTACCCCCCTTGTTACGCGGGGTCTTAACTGTACTATACAAAAGCAAAAAATTAAACCATCTGGAAAGTTTAAAAATAAACCGTCTCAAAGATGCGAAAATACACTTTTTCCTTCCTTCTGAATGACCAAATAGACCTCAACAAATAGCCTTTATTGAATTTGTACTGACAAATGTGTGGATTTCCTGAAAACTATATATTTTATTGACGAAACTCTTTTTGTATTTACACCCATTTTTCACACCGAAAAAAAATAGTTCTGAAGAAGTTACATTGTTATCGAAACGCGTCGAAACAGTAATAATAAAGTGGAAATATAGACCAAAAAGTCTTTTATTAAACATTTATAATAAATTTCCACTAAGTAGAAGCCAACATAATCAAAAGCAAAAAAAAAAATGGGGGGGGGGGGGGGGCGTAAGCGGTAATATGATCGATTCATAAGAAATTATATAAACTGAAATGTCACTATCGTGACATATCATTGCTTTGCACAACGTATAAAGTCCTAACAAACATAGTAAGGCAGAGGATAGTACCACATATCGAAGAAGGAATAGGACAATATCAGGCAGGGTTTAGAAGAGAACGCTCAACAATAGATCAGTAATCATGGTACGTCAAGTAATGGAGAACCAACCTAATTTGATGCTCATTTATTACAGATAGGCGTACGACCGAGTACAAAGAGAAATAGTATATGAAGCCATCGAGGAAATGGGAATACCAACGAAACCTATTGATTAACCCGGCTGACGATGCTCAATTCCACGGCAGTAGTAAAAATACAAGAACCGCCATGATAAAATTAGAGATCGAAGATTTGCGATGGACTGGCGCTAGTACTGTTAAACATTGTATTGGGCCGTCATCAGTGAAGCAGATATAGACATAAATGGAATAATGATAAATAAAGAAAAACAGGTAGAATATGCAGATGATCTAAACCTATTAACACGATCGAAAAGAGTATTAAGAGAGACCTATGATGAAATAAAGGTGAAAGCCAAGAGTCCGTCTAGAAATAAATCTAGACAAAACAAAGCTGATGGAAAAAAAGAATTCAAGAAGAGATCCGAACTGGATTCTATCCTAAGATCCAAATGTATTCAAAGGAACACGAAAGTTAAGATCTATATAACACCATTCGTTCGCACAGTACGAAGAAAAGTCATTACAAAGAAAACAGAAGATATTTGAAAGAAGATTACTTAGAATTTTTAGTGTTGTAAATGATAATGGAATTTGCAGGATCAGGAATAATTTCGAATTCAAGCAATTATACAAAAATCTGGATATTGTAGACTAGTGTTCAACGACTCAGATGGGTGGGATACGTGGCGAGAATCTCAGAAAACTGTATATCAAGGAAAATCACGGAGGAGCGATTAGGGGATAACAGAAAATGAAGTAGACCAAAGACACGTTGGCAAGGTAATGTAAGAAAAGATGCTGAAGAACTACTGTATATTAAAAACCAGCAAGCGGTTGCTTGAGATCGATCCGGTTGGAGGGAAAGTTTGAAGGAGGATCAAGCCCCACTGACGAGTGTGGTACCACACGAATAACATGTTTTGAAGTGTTTTAAAATAATCAGTATGATATTTCTTTTTTTGTGTTATTACTGAAATTGTAGTTTTCAAGCAAAATTAGAAAGTGACCACCCAAAGCACCTGGAGCTTCTGTGGAAAAAACTGAACTAGCGGCTACAAGAATTGCCTCCAACATAAAAATAATTCTCTTGGAAGGAATGGAAAAATAATTCTACGACAATCTCCTAGAACTACATTTCTTGAAAGAACGCCATACTGTGTCAGGTTACAATGCAATCATAATGATGAAAGCAATATTTGATAAATATACGTGTATAGTAATATTTTTAAAATAATTCATGTATTGGAACCTTCGGTGTGAAATAATAAACTCGATAATATTTATCGAATGATCTCCTGATTATGCTAACATGATTAGCGAAACGCGTGCCAAGAAGTTAAAAATAGTGTTAATACTTTTAAGGTAATTAGAAAAATAAATTGCTTTAAAGATTTTCAATGATTTTGTAAGCCCACAATTAAAAAACTATAATTATCGAATATGTTTCACTGCTTTGTATACTAGGCTAATTGAAAAGTTCGCGGGACGACGACACCTATAGACCAGTAAAAGAACAATTTAATCTCCTACATTTTGAAGTTTCAACCCTCATATGAACATATGTGAAATTTCAAGTCGATCTGTCAATTCATTCGTCCAAAAACGGCGCTTAAATAAACATATCAGTGTAATTGTTTAATATGGAAAATATTGAAATGATAAAATTCTTTGTAAATAAAATGTTTAAAAGCAATGGAAATTCATAGTGAAATGGTAAATGTATTAGGGGAGTCTGCTCCTTCTTGTTGTAAGTGGGCAGGTGAGTGTCGACGTGGTCGTACAAGCCTGGATGACAATACTCGTTCTGAACGTCTAATAAGTGCAACTACTGAACAAATAATTAATTATATACATGATATGGTTATGGATGACAGACAATTGATTTTTAGTAAAATTGCGAAGGCCATGGATATCTCAACTGAACGTGTGTTTCATATTTTGAAAAAGGAATTGGGCTTGAGAAAGCTATGTTCAAGTTGGATGCCGCATTTGTTAAATTCTGATCAAAAAGGGCTTCGAGTAAAACTTTCTAACCAACATTTGGATCTTTTTCTAAAGAATAATATATATTTTAAACGTCGTTTTGTAGCTATGGATGAGACTTGGATTTACCACTATAATCCTGAACTGCGACAACAAACCGCAGAGTGGACTGAGCCCGGTTGTTCAGCTCCGAAGCAGCCGAAGTGGTCAAAATCGACCAAAAAGGTTATGGCATCATTTTTTTGAGATGAAAAAGGCATTTTTTTAATTGATTACCTTCAATAACAATAACAGGACCGTATTACTCAAACCTTTTAGATCAATTGGATGACAAAAATTTATCAAAAATTCGTGACAAAAAAATATGATTTAGCGAAGAAAAAAAAATCCTTTTTCATCAAGACAATGCGCCGGCTCATAGAGGTGTTCTTGTAATGAGCAAATTGGAGGAATTACACTATGAATTATTGGAATGCGTTTTTTTGTTTCATGGCAAGCGTTTTTCATCAAATGAGCAAGTTATAGCAGCCGTAGATGAGTATTTTGAAGAACTTCCAGAAAATCACTTCAGACTATAAACTTGTTTTATCATTTACGCTCCAAGAAATTTTCAATTAGCCTAGTATTTAGCGTAGTATTTATATGTAAAAAAAACATGTAGAGGGGTGCTTTCTGTACACGCCGAACGGAAAGCATTGCTGAAGAAAATTAAGTTCAAACGAAGGAAGTCTTGGATGTTAGTCAAACGGTTTTTTTTCCAATGTTTACAATCCATGAGGAAGATACAACAAATGGTTTTTACTAGAGCCTATTCACCAGACTTCGTATAACTAATGAAGTTCGGAAATGGAATGCATGAATCTAAATGGAATGCATTATATAACAACCTTTGTAAATTTTGGTTCATTTTGAAACATCCAAACATTGCATTATTCTAAGAGGATGTCGTACTTTAAATTTGTAACCTCTTGGTTGAAGCATTTGGTTATTGTCTTACAGAAATTGAAGCGAGCTATCTTTTAAATTCAGTCAAATAGTACGGAATCCATCGAGACAACGCTTTTTTACAACTTTACTGCACAGCTCATGTATTAGGATATATATTTGTTTAATATCAATATCGAGGGATCCAATAATCTCCATATCCCATATGTCACATACCAATAGTTCTCTCTCATTTCTCTTACAGCGTCGATATTTCTTGGAACAACAGATGATGAACCTTTACAAAGCAGCGAGACTTGCGTCGAAGCTGAGATTCTGTCAATCAGCTATAAATACTTCCATTGGATATTGTTTATTTATCAACTAAACTACTTGGCATAAGGTCCGGGGTTAAAAGACAGGACACCCCATGTTTTTGTGTTTCATTTTACATTATTTTTCAATATTATTGATCTCTTATATGTTATAACTGGATTTGCTAAATAAAAACGGTATCTTTGAGTATGTTTACAATATAGATTAGTACATATGAAATGTTTACAAATATTAATAGTACGATAGGACAAGATAGGACACTTGGTTAATTTGTAAATACAGCCTATTTACCTTGCTTCGACCTACAACTTTATTCCAGTTCTGTTTCTCTATCAAAGAGAAAATATATTCATCATCAGACGTTCAAAATGTTAAACGCATTGTAAAAAAATGTACAAGCGAAGAATATCGATTTCGGAAATGTCTTGATGTACAGTTGGGAAGCGACGTGTAATTACTAATTTGATTCTTAAATGGTACAGAAAGAGAAAGATTAATAGAAGGCCCTTTGTATTGACAGACAGACAAATACGTGCAATCTTACGCGTCGCTTCAAATAGCACATTGATATGTCGCCAGATTGCGCATAAACCAGGTGTGATTACCAACATTAAAAACGTTAGAAGAGTCCTTCGGCCAGCTTTACATATTCAGAGGAAGTAAATGGAGACTGCCATTCCTCGGAGATGCTCACAAGGAACATCGCAAGCAGTACGCTTGCGAAGAAAAAAAAGGCCGGCCGGACAGCTGCTCTTACTACTTCCATTGAGAAAGGAAGACACATTTTTCTCAAAGCGATAAATGAGTGATGGCAGAGTCATAGTTTGGGCAGGCACCGGATATGAAAAAAAGACTGACATCGTTTTAATTTCTGGGCGAACGAACAGTCAGTACTTAAATATGATTCATATATAACTATGAAAATACTTGAAAACAACCCCAAACGTTAATTTTATATTTCAGCAAAACAATGCTCCCGTGAAAAATATTTTCAATAAAGTTAGTTTTTTGGACAAATGAAAACTGCTTTATCGTTTTGGTCCACCTTAAAATCATTATTTACAAAAATTTCAGATGCAACACTCCTCATCGATGTCAATTCATCAGGTACATTTTTCAGTAAGTAAACAAAGTTACTAAATATAGGGTGGTCTTTTAGTGCGTCCGAATAAAAAAGGCGTTAAATCACAAGACCTTAGTGGCCAATTAACAGTCCAAACCTCGAAATAATTTTCTCACTGAATTGTTCCCTCGATAAATCGATTATTGCGCTGACTATATGACATGTTGAGCCATATCTCCAGATCAATACCATTCAAATTCGGAATTAAATAACACAAGTCGACAGGATTTTTGTAACATTGATGAGAATGCTCTTTTTGCGTTTCATTTAACTGTTATTAAAACACCTTTTCACAGAAATGGCCTAGCACGTCCCATTTTCAAGTATCTGCTTCTCCTTTATATCACGGGCCTCATTTCTCTCTCAAATTATTTCTACCTGACTTTGGACTGGACAATGTACGAATTGCCACAAGATCGTAGAGGGGGTATTTCCACAGTATTCTACGAAGCTTTAAGGGCCGTTTTGTTTTCTATAGTTCAGTTCGTTTATGTCTCGTTTACATTACAGTCAAGGGTTTAAGTCGATTTTATATAAAATGGTAAGTTCTGATGGTCGATCTTGCAAAAATCCAGAGGATAAGTTTTGTTATATATGCGAACGATTTATTTTAAATTCACAAGATAGATCATATCCGAGGAAGTCATGTGTTAAGGGCTAAGTGCCAAATTGGAGATAAAGATAAAAGTTGGACTCCTCATGTCTGCAGTGTGAGTTGTCACGTAACTTTAGTGCAGTGGATGCAACGCAAGAAAAATTCTATGCCTGTTCCTATGGTGTGGAGAAAACCTACTGACCATGTAGATGATTGATACTTTTGTATCACTAAAACAGAAGGGATAATAAAAAAGCAAAGGGACAAAATTCAGTATCCAAATTCAGTAACCCGAAAAAGATACTTCTTCCGTCTCTCCATCTTAAGCTTGGACTAATGAAAAAACTTTGCCAAAGCCTTGGACAAAGAAGGTAATGGTTTCAAGTACCTAAAAGAAATATTTCCTCAATTAAGTGATCACTAAGTAAAACTAAAAGAAGGTATATTTATTGGACCTCAAATAAGTAAGCTTCTGGGTGATTTTCGTTTTCAAGAAAAATTAAATGAAAAGGAACTGGCAGCTTGGAAGTGCTTTGTAAGTGTAGTGAAAAGATTTCTGGGCAACTAGAAAGATGAAAACTATAAATGACGCCTATGAAAGACTACTTTCGCCACCAATTGATAAATTTGGATTTTCATTAATACTGCCATATTGATGCAAAAGTTGCGATATTTTCTTCGGAACGCAGTTTTTTGTCTTACTAGGCGTGTCCGGAAAATAATGCAATTTTTTTATTGTAGATATGTCCGGACTATAGAGCGTTGCCAAGTTGTCTTTCGCAAAGTACTCACATACGCGCGCAGTTCAAATTGTATTGCATAATGTTGCTCGAGTGACTATTCCATCGCGTTTCGTGACACAGGCACTAAACAGGGGTGCGCGGAGGCAACGATCCTGACGCCCCAACTGCTCGGAGCAGACGCTATAAAGCTGAGAGTCCCCCCACCTAATCCAATCGGTCGGAACCTCTGTGGCCACTTTAAGTACCAGCACAAAAAATTGCATTACTTTCCGAGAGTAGTTTTGATTCAATATCGAGCACCGCGTAGTTTTGATTCAACATCGAGCAGTGAACAGTGCTGATAATTTGACGAATACATCGCTCGATTGGGCAATTATGTAAGTGCACCGTAAATGTTAAACGTTCTATGATGATTTGCCAGATTATATTGAATAATTTTGACACTAGAGGCACACAAACTCAGAATTCGTTTTACACCGACTCCTATCGGAAGTTCCGACACTAAAAAAAATCACCCGATACAAGAAGGCATAAATAATACGGAATACAAGTTTAAAAATCACAAAAAACAGGAGTGTTGTATTTTTTTGTCCCAGGCCTTATGTTTAGAGATATATAGATAGATAAAGTCAAGGAAGAATGGCAGTTTTTCAAAAGTAATAACGTAATAATGAGGCGTAAAATGGATATACAAGATGGATATACATTATATGAAAAAAGTAGCCGGAATTAAACAAAATATAAAAAAATTAATTCATTCATCAAAATTTATTTTATCGCCTTCAAAGTAGGCCCCATCGAGTGCAATACAACTATGCCACCGCTCGACCAAATCCTCCATATATAGTTCGTAGGCTGATTGAGGTATGACCTTCATCGAATTTTCTTTTATAGCCTAAAATTACTCAAAATACCTTCCTCGAAGTGCTAATTTTAGTTCAGGGACCAGAAAAAAGTCATACATGTCCGTATCAGGCAAATATGGTACTTAGTCGATGACATTCGTTGAGTTTTTGGCCAAAAACTATTGCTCAACAATGACTTTGTGTATTATCGTGGTGCAAGATCCATGAATTGTCCTTCTACAAATCTGGCCGATTTCGGCGGATATTCTCGCGCAAACGACTTATAACGTCTAAATAGTATTTCTTATTCCGGCCCACTGAAAGAAATTTTGGAGTACTATATTATACTATATATACAGTACGGTAATCGAAAAAAAAAAAACCGTCAACATGAGCTTGATTTTCGAGCGACTTTGACATTTGAGCTACCTATTACAGTACCTATTATTGGTAAATCAGGGTTATAGAAATATGTTGTACATATGAAATACAAAATATAATGTAACTGTGATGTTAATTATGCAAAAACCACATAGTACAAACTATTCTTTGGTTCTCGCTGACACGAAATTTTAGTTTAAAAAATGTCTATCCCAAAAGCAACTGACAACTGTCTTCTAAAAGCAATTCAAATTTCTTATAAAAAATAACAATGAAATATTTTTAAAAACCATAACATTCTCTTTTACAAAATGTAACTCAAAACATTCTGTATCACAAGAGGATTAATACACACAAATGTCGGAAAAATAACGGAACTTTAATAATAAAATAATAACTTAATAATTAAAATAAAACACAATTAGTTACTTTGCCAAAACTATTTCCTTTTTTTAAAAATAAATCCTTCCCGCATCAATACACCGCTGGGCACGATCAACCAATGTTAGCATATTTTTGTCGTTTTTCGGAATCGCCTCAATGATCCTCGTCACGGCAACTTGAACGTTCCTTTCATGACCCGTTTGAGTTTCCGAAACAGAAAAAAATTCTTGAATAGTCCAAATCCAAATAGCCCAAAATTGGTCCTTGCAATGTTCAGCGCGAGCAATTTCTTGGTTCTCATTTAAGGCATGAGGAACAAATCCAGCACAGCTCACATTCCTCCGCTATCCATTTTACAGTCGAATTAGTCGTAGGTGATCATTTCATGCACTTTTTTCACCAACTCATGGCGATTTTTGTTTTTTTTTTTTTGGGGCGTCTTCCAAAGCATCACAACCGTCCTGGAATCGCTTATATCACTCGAACACACGTGTACGGGATAAGCGATCATCACCATAAACTTTTTCATCAAATCAAATGTTTCTGTAAAGATTTTACCGAGCTTAAAACAAAAAAAATAATATTAACTCTTTGTTCCATCGGTTTTGCGATGATGTGATAAAAGGTACTGTCACTTTAAGGGCTGTAACTTGACAATCCGTTTATCGATTCTAATGATGGCGGTCTTGTTTTATAGAGGAAATATACAGCTTTCACATTACATATTGTTTCAATAGATGGCTCTACTAGTTTTCTTTAAATTTAAAAAGTGCCGTTATTTTTCCGACATACTGTCTATGTTTTGTTTGTATGAGTGATTGATTTGTTGCGACCGAATCAAACAAATATTTGAAATTTTCTGAAAAATGGAAAATATTGAAACGTTCGAGCTGCTACAAAGTATCTTGCTTTATAGGGTTTTAAATCCGACAATCATACAAAAAAATAGATTTCACTTTAAATAATGCATTCTCTTTATTTTTGATGGTAAGAATTTGCTGTTGAATTTGAACTTCAAGATCGTCACAAAATCCATAATATCGTATCAAATGATCGCCTACTGAAGATAAACGCGCTTGCTGACATTGTAAACATCTCGATACATTGTGTTTACTATGAAATAGATTTCCTCTCGATTGGTGCCGCGTTTCTTATCAGTCGACAGATTGTCTGATGGACAGACCCATTTGAATAAATATTTCTCAAGAGTGTTTCTTCTTCCTCCTGTGGTGCAACAGCCCGTCAGTGAACCTTCTGCGTCAGTGAACCATCTCCTTCAAGAGGATATATCTCCAGCAGCGCCTTGCCACTTTTTGATGTGCAGTCGTTATTCAGCATCTCTTCTTATATTGCCCTGCCACCGTGTCTTTGGTCTACCTCTATTTAGGTTACCCCTTATTCACCCCTCCATATCTCCTTGGTAGTCGGCTTTATGGCATTTTGCCACGCTGAGCTGGACCCTCATATAATTGCTTGAGTTGGAAGTTATCCTCCAATTACCATTATCATTCGCAACATCAAAAATTATTCTAAGTATTCTTCTTTCAAATACTGCAAATATCTCTTCTGTTTTCCTTTGTGAGGGTGCACATCTCGCAGCCATAAGTGACTTCCGGACCGAATGAGTGTTTTAAAGAACTGAACTTTCCTATTCTTTTGTACAAATTTAGATCCTAGGACAGATTCACGGAGTAAGTAGTTTAGTTACCCTCTATAATACGATTTTTAGTATCTCCTGTGATACTAGATTATTATCGTCTACTTTGCTTCCCAAATAAGTAAATTCCTTCACAATTTCAATATTTTGTCATCGCCGATTATTTAGTTCTGTTCTCTTCTTAGATTAGTTCTCTTTTCCATCACCTTTGTTTTTTTCTCTATCTCCTTCTAGACCGATTTTTTTAATAATCTCTTTGACCGTGTTAATATATTTAGGTCGTCTGCCTATCCTACTATACTATATGTTTTTCGTTATTTATCACTATTCTGTCACGTCTATGCCTGATGCCTTTGTTCAATATTATCTTAAAATGAACTGCTGCCAACCCATCCCCCTGTTGTCCACCTTATCCGATCTCAAATTTTACCGTAATGTGTTGTTTGATTTTTAATGTTCTTTAATTTTGGTCTTGTGGATTTTCATAAGCACTTCAGTCGAGCAGAGTTTCTGTTCTTCACCGCATCATTGCATCGTCGAGCCATTCGCTTCTTTTGCTTTCCTCTTCATTTCGGGCCCACATTGTATCCACCCATTACCACTTTTATTGTTATACATCCATCATTTACCGGCTCTGCGATCACTCTATAAGTCTCTAGTTTCTTTAACTCCTGCTTCATCCTACATTGGAACTTCTTCCTAGTGTTTTCGCCTGTTATTAATCTTTCAATGTCGTTTTATTTCTTGGTTCCTGTTCCTTTCCAGGTGATACTGCGCCCTTTGTCATATTTGCCCTCTATAGCGTCTCACGTCAAACACACTTGGCATGATTTGCTATCTATCATGACATGATCTATTTAATTTACTGTCCAAGAGGTCAGACCCATGGTACTCATGACTCTAAGGCCTTAGCAAACACTGAATTGAATTACTCTTTCCCCATTGTCATTTATTTTCCTACTCTATTCTATTTTCCTCTTTGGGTATTAAAGTGTCCAAAAAAATTACTTAATCTCATTTCTGGGGGGTCTTGTCTGTCTCGCTTTTTCA